>DWEC01000078.1:0-22768 GCA_018245735.1 Microceris miodesmiata
CTTTAACGACTGACACAACTTTTAAGTTGATTTTTACTGCAATGAAAATTTAAAAACGTAATGTAAACTCAATCTTGCAAATGTAAACCAACGAACTCTTTCAACGAAATTGTGTCTGCTGATAGTAGTTGCCTTTTTTATATCCCACTCCCCCGCTGCTGGAGGGAAGAGGGGAAGGGGTATACCTGACTACTCAAGCCAAATATTACTCTATCACAGTAAGAGTGATAAATCAAAAGGAAACCTCAGTAACTAGAACCAACCATACGTATAGCTGACGGAGCTGTAACTCAATTGGCTTTCGAAAATGCCATTGTGATGGAAACTTAAAGTATTTATAGAGACACGAAATTCTGTTGACAAGAATATAGTTAAAAAAACAGTCTATTTTTAAAAATCATAAACCATTGTAGCTTCTATATAGCAACTTATAAATAAAATAGGACACGAAAAGAAAATTAAATAGAGTTAAACAAGGTAATTAGGTAGTGTAAAAGGCGATTATTGACCTGGATCAGGCATAAAAGTTAGCAATTTATTAAATGTTTTATATACATTTTTAAAAGTCATGGATTCATATTCCCAGATAGATATTATCCTCGTCTCGTCGTACGGGTTCATGCGGCGGAGCAAAGTAAACACTTATTGCCGATATGAGTGGATTCTCCGATTGTAAAATACGATCTTATACATGAGAAATATCTTCTATCATAAATTATTATGAGATAAAGATAACGTGTACTTTTATTCAATGTAATATTTACTTCTTAAATAACGTGTTTTGTTTGGCATTGTAAGTACAAGTCATGATTATTAATGTAGTATTATACTTGGCGTAAGTACTCTCGTTTTTATCCTAGTTAATAGTAAAACTTAGCCTTAGCAAGTCGAACTTCTGAAATGATATATTTATTATTATCTATTGTATGTATGTAATATAAATAGTGTGAAGAGAACTTTGTGAACACTTCCAACCAGGTGGTAATAAATCTACGCCCCTAAGAAAGGCACTGAGGTACTGCAGATTGGATATTCAATGAAGGAAGTAAAATGAAGACAAGCTGAACTTTTTACAAACAGCTCGTCTTCGTACCACAAGCACCACATTTGCCACTTACCTATACCTGATCAAATTTAAATATCTTTGTCTTAAACACCCCTTTTTGTATTTACCCACTAATGAAGGCTTTTAGAACTATAATCATTCATAAGATCCGTTGGTATATTTCAAAATTATTTAATGATCAGTGATTGTGGTTTGTATAAATAACGAAAAATATAACGTAAAATCATTAGTCGTAAAAGAAAAAATAAGCTGCCTCCATCACATTCTTAAGAATTTCTAAACAATACTTACAGGATCGAAAACATTATTCACACTTTAAGTGTCAGGACTATAATAGAGTAAAAATAAGAGTGTAGTAGAACTTCACAGACAATAATTAAAATGGCCGTCATCCTGGCGGTATGGGGCTATACTTTATCACATTATACACGGTTTGTCTCTTAAACATGTGGACACATGTCTCGGATTCGAAACGATCCTTTTATTTTCGTATACGATTATGTTCACGGCGAGTTCAAAGGGGTTTTTTAATTTGACACAGTTTATGGCCACGTCGAGTAGTTTGATGGCCGTGGGCGGGGGACTCTAGTGGATTCTATTAATTAAATAACAAAGAGATATTACGCTCCCGCGTTTAGTGCTACTACTCTCACATTAGCATGTTCATTGTGGTTTTAATATTGTTAGAGTATTTTATTGTTTGCAAATATGACTCTCATAATAAAGTTCCAGAATTGTTATCAATAGTAGGCAGCAAGTAACTGAGTTCGTAAAACTTGATAAATTGTTCATTTGTTTTGGTTTTTTCTTGATCTTTTTTGTACCAAAAGTATTTCGATAAAGAATCTTATGTTTATGTATGGACTCTGTCGACTTCTTTTGTATAGTATGGAACTTACTCTGCCGAGATACATTTGTGTCTATTTATTACAACAGTGGCAAACCAAAGAAGACAATTTATGTAATAAACTGTCAGGATGTAGTTTTGTACCTACATAATATATTTTTTTAAAACAAATACTTTAAATGCAGAACAAACATAAATATGTAATGGTGTTCACAGCGCCAATAACTTTAAAATGTTATTTTCTACCAAACAATTCTCACAATTAAAATATTCTTAACAATATTCTGGTTCGTTAAATACTAAAGCTACTTTTATGGCGCTCCCATATTAAAATTCTAAGCGCGACCTCAACTGTTGGTGCTACTCTCCTTACACGACAGTTTCTTTATTATAATCGCATTGTTTAACAATGAAAGTGTACGATGCTTTATGCCCGTCGACGACGGAAGTTATGAATACATCGGTACTCCGGTTACGATCTTAACGCTAACATACTAACATAAACATAACTTCGGGCGTATTATAAATCAAATGATCCCTAAAAATATCGAAAACATTGTGGGAACGGACACTTTAACCCGGCTACAGACTCAGTGTGTCAAAGTTTAGAATTCAAATTTTGTGGAACACGATACAAGTCATTCGGAGCTGAATACATACCGATATAAATGGAACTTGATACATTTTGATTGTCGAATCGTAGAAGTTGAAAACTTGTATTGCTAGTTTATTCTTTTTATGTAACTGGTAACTCTTTAGATATTGCAACAATGTTTGGGGTGTGTCTAAAATTTGTTGATGGAAAGTAGTGTAAAATTCATTATCTTTTTTCCTTTCTAATGTCATATTTTCAGAAAGATCGAAATGTAAGAGTACTTATAAAGAGATGCTGCTGGGATATCTGGAAATAGTTCCATTGTCATGCCATAGACCACATTTAATAATATGCATATTTTATTGTTATGCTAAATATATAAAAACTATTCGGGTAAACCACTAATGAAATAAAACTTAATTAAAAGATACAGCTTACACACTTTTTTAATCCCCGCTGCCTGCAAACATTTTATAATTCCCGTTATAAAGGATGATTATTTTATACACATTTCTCTTGGTGAGAACTCAATAACAACATTGTTGATACCGAATTTCAGGTCGAATGCTTCAATTCAGCCGTAGGCGTAATACAAGACAGATACGGGACAATTACCCAGCTGAAGATCAAAATGCCTTCCGCGTACTGAATTTAGCCGCCAGCTAACCGATATAGGATCTAACGGGAGCGAGGAGTTAGATTTCTCATTTGACGCATGAGATAGCGTATCGTTAATCATATTGAGGTGACACTTCATCGTGTCACGCTGTCCAGCTTCCTTTGTGCAACCACTGAACTGGAAACGGTTGACAACTTGTAAGAAGAAGCCGAATCGTGAGCTTGAAAAATGACGCTCCAATTACTTTGGTTTCGTCGAAGACTGATTGCACTATAATGTTTACAATGTAGTAGCTAGTCTACTGTCCATGTGTAGAGACCAAATAATAGATGTGGTTTTTAAGCTAAACAGTAACAGTTTGAAAACAGTAAATTACAGAAGGCGTTTTTAGGCTAAAGCAATGATATTTCAGATATAAATAAAGTTACGCTGTTATGTATGTAATAGATGTAATTATTAATTTTCTACAATGGTAGCTGGACAGCAAATTTCTAAATACATATTCTGTAGGACCTACACCTAGTCTCGGCAGATTATATTTTCACTTATCGCCATAATATTTGTTCTGGTTGGAAATCGAACCTACAATCTCTGGCTCAGGGGCAAACGCAGCGAATCTGAGTTTTTTATTGACCTTTTTGTAGAAAATCCATAAAAAGGTAAGGTAATTTAACGAATTATATATACGAGTATAAAAACTTGCGCAAAGTTATATAAAAATAATTAGTAGAATGCTTGAATCTTGACGCGATTGAACATGACTAAAAACGCGTCTTTGAACGACGGCTGGACGTGGAATAGCTACACATAGAGATGAGAGAGTACTTTATTAAATATGTTTTTGATACCGTCAATGCCGATAAAGGTTCATTAAGTACTAATTTACTAAACAGCTAATAATGAAATACAATTAAGTTTAGTAATTAATTTCTAGTAGTCATTAGATTAATGATATTTTTTTCTTAATGTCCAGATTATTGAACAACACACTGTTTTATGTTCTGTTTATAATTAATTATGAATAAAGCATTAAAACATCTGCAGTTCTCAAATAGAAGATGGTCATCGTTGCGTGTACATATAAAAAAATTAATGTCAATAATAAACCAACATGGCCATCAATAATCCCAATTTAGATTTTTATGTTATAACCCAAAGAAGATGGGCACGTCTTAATATTTTTTTGGTGAGTGAGGGTTTATGAGTGGACCACATGGACCATGGATATAATAATTGCCTCACTAATGTAAGTTTTACGAGTAATTTCATGGTTATTCATTCGCTTGGCAGGGGCGCTTTGAGGGCGCTAAGGGGGATTCGTCACAATTGCGTGCTATCGTTTTCAGTCCTTATTAGTTCGGCGCTAAGAACTGTTGAAACGTTGACCCTTACGTCGGAATGTCAATGCACCCGTAAAACAGCTGTTTCTCATCAAATGTGATCAAATTATATTATCCGAAACCACTATTATTATTACTGTGCTTTTGGAGTACCAGTGAATGTTTCGCACTTTCTGGTTTTTCAAATCGATTGATAAATCGCTAGTCGAAAAAATACACATTTAATACGTAATACATTCTTATTAATTAATGTAGATAACACGATCTTACAATATATTGTTTAAATTTGTTTATAAAATATACCGTTTGAATTTGTCGATTTAGATTACAATTTTCTTGAAAATTTATTTTAAGACCAAGACTGCTTAAAGTATATACTAATAAATAATTCAATAAAACTTCAATCCAAATAATCTTCATCTACTACATAAAAATAAGGGATTTAATAGTATTGAAGCAAAACTTATTATTCCGCAACTTCAAGATCACTCAGATCATTTCGTATGGAAACAATGTTCTGAAGTTTTTATGCTTTATTTGTTTAGTAGCAGTAACACGATATTTTTATTTTAATAAAATATATTTTATAACTTTATAAAGCTAATCTACTATTTAAGATACTGATTTAGATTTAAAGTATTGGTGTCTTACAATTAGAAACAATAAATTACGGTTTTAAAAAACCAAAAAAAATCACATTTTGTAAATCTCAAATATTTTGTATTATAAAAAGCTTAAAACAACATAGTTTCAAGAGTGCAATTATGTTTTATAATTTGGTATATTTTAATTTTTTGTGCTTAAGTATTTAAAATAACAAAATAACTGACAGAAAAGTGAGTTTTGATTTTAAAAAGGACGAGGAGCGTAATATTAATCGTAGGAACGCTTCATTCTCTTTTGAAAATCAAAAATAACTTTTTTATTAATTAATTCTTAATTATACCGATTGAAATGGCGGGAAAACAAAAGATAGGAATATTTAAAACTTCGTCGTTTGATATGTAAGCTTTATTATAAGTAAGCATAAATTAATTATTTTTATACTTACCCCCGCTACACTTGTCTAAAAAGTTTCACTTTAACCATGCATAAAGTTACACGCGTTCATTTTGTTACATCGTTGATATTACGCATCTAATACTCGTTAGTAGAGGCTTTCGTAAAATATAAGACGTCAGACGAGGAATAGCTCGTTCGTGCCGTCTCGCGATGTTACATTATAAGCTCATTTCGTATCCTAACAGGGTGATGTGAGCTTAATTAAAATTCTGCATCATCCATCAACGGTTTATTGATTTTGTGTCATATGCATTTGGCGTCCGCTGGCTGTCCGTTATCAATTAGCTCGGTATAGTTGACATCAGCGAGGTTCTTAATAAATTACCCCTAATATATTGTATGCGGAACACTCCATCCAAATGACATTATCCACCTACACTGATTACGGAGAGGAAATATAACGCACTTTAAAATTGAACCGCTTATCAAAACACCCCACGGATAGCAAGATAATGTAACAAACGGGCTGTCTTAATACGATAAACGGCTTAAGACCAATAAAACTAAACAAGTTAAACGACCCGGGGCCAGTTAAACCGCCCGCCTCATGGAGATAGTTGCACCAGTAATGATATTTGACTTCGGTACCCACCTACCTATTGATGCGTATAAAGACAAAATGGACATTATGTGGATGAGTGATGTGACAGACGTACTTGCAATTGACAGGCGCATGTAAGCAATAAATTGTTGTTATCGTTGCCTTTTGAGTTCTCTCGTACGGAATTACGAAGCATGTTCGCGTCCTATCTGATAGCGATTCTGAAAAAGCATTCAAGCGAGCGTATTAATAAATTTCTACGTTTGCATTTCCGTACATGTTATGGCCCGTTTTGTATTCTAATTTGAAATGATAAAATGTAAACGACCGGCAATGAGATTGTTTTTAAAATTGCTTTTCCGCGTATCACTACATATTTTCACAGGGTTACGCCCTCTTGGTGAGCATTCAAGAGATGCGAGTTTAATTTCCTATACAATCTGGAAACTGGAGAACAGCCAGAGCATAACTACTGCAATGCAGCTATAAGTGTGTTCATCACTTGGAATATGGAATCAGACGCAAATGGGTTAAAGAAATTATATCGCTGTTCTTTAAATTGTATGATTGCAATGTTTATAGCTATGGTTATAATATCCTTGAAGTGTCGTAGGATCGTCGAGAGCAAGGGTCAGAAGGAATATCTCTCGTTACTGCGTGGGCGGGTTTACTGCTCAGACGCCGACGTCATTGTTGCGCCCATGATCTGTTTTATGGACCATCCCGCTAAACTGTTTAACGGGTACTTTTATTAAGAGTTTCTCGAATGTTCTCTGAAGAATTATATGCGAATATTTTGTGGTATTTATATATCGATGCCCAATGACCTATTCAAAATATGTGGTATAAAAAACGAACAATCGGTAGTTTAATACTTAAACTTTAAAATCTATGACTTGTTGGATTGTTACTTAGAGCAATATTAGTTATTAACAATATTGTCTGTCTCTACGTAGGTTTATTTAATTATTTTTTTTTTAAATATCCGCACAAATATTCTTAATTTGAAATGTTTTTTTTTTGTAAATGAAAATGTTTGCATCTCATTTTTTTAAGTTGATAACTATAAGAACAATATATTCCGTGAATTACTTATAGTAGTAGGAGCCTAAAACATCCATTGTTACAGTCAGTCAGTTTACTGCCTAGTTTAGTGGAGACGTCACCATAAACTGTCTTTTCCTTATAGACTTCCTCGCTAAGATCTTTAATGTCCTATTTTATTGGATGACCCTGTCGTGTTCATTTTGTCAGTTTATTCTAATTTTTTTCACTATCATAAAAAGGTACGTAACATCACACCTGTAATCTCCAAAGAGTTAGGCAGAGGACTTATTATAGGGATTTTCTAATTTGAAGTTAAACAATTACAACAGACTCCGACCCGGGGTTCGATCGTAGGACGTCTCGATCACCAGTTGCGAATGTAACCATACGAACACTGAGTCAGTCAAATATTACTAGCACTTTCTAAATATTAACTGGTTTCGGTAGCTTGATGACGGATTTCATAAAGGCATTACAAAGTTCACAGACACTGTATATAACAATTTTTATTTAGCTCATGGAGCTGGGAGGGACATGACCTTTAAGTAATTTTAAAATGCTTTTCTATGACCCATTTAAAGTGTATTAAAACTTATCACATATTTGTAGTGTACAATCATACAGCTGCACACAAATTGTATACATAACCATAAAAAACTCGGTCAAACACGCCGTGGTTAACATTTTATAGGTCTAACACCTACCCCTATCTACGAGTATCTCTCGTTTATCATAACAAATTGAGTCATTATGTGGGATTATCTTATACTGGTTACAAATTGACTCAATGTTTCTTGATTAGCTATGATGATTAGTGGTTGCGCTAATTTAATTTTTCTCTTCGGGTTCACGAGTCATTAATTTTGTCACGCATTATGTAGGGGGCAAAATCTGCGGGTGGGTTGGCATAGAGATGTTTATCAGTGTCTATAATTTATTCCTTTGGGATTCTACCTTTGTCACTGTCGTCATTGAGAATGGGTCCGATATTTTTTCTATTAATATAATTCGGCCTGTTTGAAATAGATACGGTGTAACCGATGTTTTGTTAGGTGAGGCCTACACTGAATATTTGTTACACAAATAAGGGATCGGTTTTGTGTATAGTAATTTTGAATCGGTTTTTTGTTAGTTATGTTCGGGAAGAAATCACAATAGATGTTATTTGGAATTTCGTATTTATTTTTCTTTCATTTACACCTTCATTGTTAAGTTATATGGGATATATTTTTTACAGAAGAATAGATAAAAATGGGGACTTTAATAATAACTGAAAATATGCCAAGTTATTATGTGTATTTGATGCACAAACAGGTCGAGGATCATCAGTTCACAAGATAACTGAATCTTAAACACACAAACGCGAGAACATACGTAAATACAATTTCGATTTTACATACACCCATGTATGTAAATGCTTCGTATACCACAAAACGCCTTATGTTACTAATTACCATCCCATAAATCGACGGATACTCATAAGCGGCGAGTCCATCACCAGGCATTATTATCGTAAGAACAATAGTAACGTGGGCAGTAATGGCGGTAATTATCCCTCCCATCGCCCGCATGGTGGGCAAAATTTACAGGAAGCAGCATTTGTTATGAATCTCCTACTAAAATGCAGTCGTATTTGAGTTTTAGTGATATTTATGCGCGTATGGGTGTCGAAATTTTAAATGCGTGATGAAAAAGCCAAACTTTTATATTGCGGGCTGTTAATTTAAAAGCCATAAACAATATTGGTAACTGATTGCTTAATGGTACGTGTAGGTACTAATTATAACACGTAAAATATTATCCAATAACAAAATTTAAATGGGGCGTTTCTTTTTAATTTTTTAATGAGGTTCTAGCGTTTTCATTTTCATTAAAGGTTAATAATTTTAATCACGAATATAACTTACATTATAGAAAGTAAGTAAAATACGTTTAAGTTTAAAAAGGGGAACATTTTAAAGTGTACTACTTTTATAACATACTCGTTTAGCCATTAGTGTATTAAATTATATATAATTATGATTATAAGTAGGTCGGTACATTAACAAAAATATTATATGTAGCTATGTGCAAATTCCTAAAACTAACATTGAACTGTTATAGCACTTTTGTTTACATAATACATATGTGTTTTTGCAATATAATTGAAATCGACACAAAAAATACTAGAGATTCGTATTTTGAACAACTTCTATCAAATTAATAGGTTCCAGGTGCAGTTGAACAGAATTACAGGATGTATTTCGGAGCAGCAGTCGGTAGCCTATTGATTTTTGTTCTGCCAATACAATGTGTGCTTACCTACTTAAAAAATTACTATAGTCGTGCTTTCATGCGCGTTTTTTGGTTCGATAAGAAATCTAATCTTTTTTCCAACCCCTCATTTTCGGCGGAGTCCATTAAACGAGTCCCTTAGTTTTCGCTAAATAATACACCGGCGGCTGTAGGGGGCAAAACAAAACCGGCCGAGTACCGGAACTAAGCGCGCTAGTGTGCCACGGGGAATAGGTGTGGAAGCTACATGGTATGTAACTGTTAAAATGTTCGTAAATGTTTAGTTACAATTTGTACATGATATCTATACATGATATCGATATCTTTGGAACAATCGTTTTCATATTAATATTCGGCGAGAACTCCATGTTCGATTCGTGGCCTTGCAGATCTTGTTTTTCGTTCTAGGTATTTCTGTAGAGTTGTTTTTGTGTATCCATGGTATTCGCGATCCAGCTGAAAAACACGTTAGATTAGGAATCGCAAAGTGCGGTTATTTTATGTAAGTACACTCATAATCACACGAATAACAAGCACATCACAAAAATCACAATTTCTTCATAATTTAAATGTTCAACTTTCGTTATCGGATTCTACCATTGAGTAACAGCATCACTATCATCACTGGTGAACTGCCGCTCACTGCTTGACACAGACCTCTTTATTAGCAAGCCACTGAGCTCGATCTTCAGCTCTTCGTATCCAACCGCTGCCAGCCACATATATAACAGCATACGAATATTAAATGTACAATCGACGTACAAGAATCGTTAAGACGATAATTCTTCTGTTATGAACATACAATTTTACAACCCGACGTTTTCACCTGTGAAATAGAATATGAGACTGTTACGTACCGTAGCGCATTGTGCGTTACACAGCAGATGTGTGCCCGCGGGGTGACTCACGACGACTCAATTACAAATTCGATAGTCGATCCGTCGCTCTTGTGTCGATTCAAAAACTATTAGATATAAACCACGGACATTGAACTGTGAGTGCAGCACTATTAAATCTTTTTACGTTGTTTCTGTGATTGATTCGTATAAAAAGCTTAAAGGAAAATTCTGCAAATAGTGCATTCTTTTTTATTTTTCTTTTGTTTTGTGTTTTTAAGTTTAAAATCAATGATTTTTCGAAACATATACAAGTAACAAATACTATTATTGAAGACAAATTAACATATTTCCATCTTATCATAAACATACTTATATAACATTTAGGCTAAATAATGCACCTACAAATATACGGATCTAAAGTACTGTCGTATTTTATACAAAAGTTTTTTTATTTGTAATATTCGACACCAAACGCTCTGATAACAAAATAATGTCTTGAAAGGAATAAGCCGACAGCGGAATAATTTACTACTACATGATACAAATCTTGTCACCTAATAGAGACCTGTACAACGGACAATGGGCCTCAGTTTCGTAATATTTTATCTATTGAGGTTAGGTTATTGTCTCCAGGATTTAAGCGCAGCAACCACAATTGATGCGTCCTACACTACACCTACCAGAATACATTTTCTAATTCAATCTTTCCTGTTCAGCTAACCGCCTGTCCCGACCTTCCGCTTCGAGCTGAACTTATTACCATAATATAGCACTCCGTGTCTCGCGCTGACGTACACCACTTATCTAAAAGTTCCTTGTTTTGTCTTACATTGCCTCGTCGCTAAAAGGAAATACTTGTACAAATAAATAAACGTCGCTCTTAAACGCTTGTCATTGTCAATCCGTGCGTTGATCTGATGTTCTTTTTATAGCAGCTATGCGTTGCAAGCCGTGTTCTCGAAATTGACCCTTATCTTCGGTAATTTTTTTGGTCGCACATGTTTCGGATTAGCACTTCAGAGAACGTTACGTTTTGTACGACCTACCGCAGAACTATGTAATAACTTTCCTGTTTTAAGCCACGGTAATTCATTGACGTGCTCCGAGCGTTGGCACACTGTTAAATCGTTTCTTTGAATTCGTTGCTATTTTCGGCTGTATCTCAGTTTAGTCATAGATTAGTTCGAAATGAATCACGCAGAACAATTAAGTCGATTGCGGAGCACATTACAACTGAATCCCAAAATACTTTATAATGCAATTTAGTTATGTATCTTTGCCTCAATTTAATATAATTAACAAGTTTAATTTTATCGTTTATTCCAATCTATAATTACCGCATTACGAAACGATACTGTCACGAGACATAGATCAGTTGCTGTCGTTATTTATTGCATGTTATTATCGTGTTTGATTCAATAAAACGCAAGACAGGTTGACATTACATGCAATCTGAGTCCATTCACCTTATCGCCTTCAAATAAATGGTTTAACTATTCTCTTTTCAAAATACAGACTGCTTGTAATTAAGTATCATGAAATTAAAAAGGAATGTTTGTTTTTTTGCAAAAAAGTATTGCTATATTCTTTGTAATTTTTGTTAACCACGATAGCTTTGTTTTCTATTTGATCTCATATAACATCAATACACTTCAGGATGCGCACTTTAGAACTGAACTAAGATTACAGTCATCTATAGAATTCAGTAGCGATCAGAATTTGAGCATCGCTTTTATTTGATCAAACAATACAGCGTATGTAACTGGGGTCTTCCGTCTTGTAAGTACCTACATATTACATCAATTCAAAGCATAACTAGACAGACGGTAGTACATATATTATCCATTCTCGGGTCATTTGTTGAACTATTGCCCAGTTATCATATTTATCACAATGAAAACGTCGACGTTTTGTTGATGTTAAACTATGGACAAACAACGTGAGCGTCTGGTCGACAGGTGTCAACTGTTAGCTTTGTAAACAATGTATCCAGAATTTCTAACGAATAAAACAAGTTTGGACAAACACGTCACAAGAACCCCATTATGAATAGAACAATGTTGGTTGACATTAACTTGTGGACTCGTCGCGCGAGCGTCCGCTTACCACACCGTAGAATGTTATTGTTGACGTTACGTTTTTAAAACGTTCCATGTTTGAATCTTCTTTGATAGCGACCTTGTCTACTGTTCGATAATTACCTATATATTCAAATATAAAATATTCCTTAAAAATATGCTATGTCTACCACCCCCATATACTCGTTTACTGCAAGTTACTATAATATATACATTCCCAT
Source organism: Microceris miodesmiata (assembly GCA_018245735.1). Lineage (NCBI taxonomy): Eukaryota > Metazoa > Arthropoda > Insecta > Lepidoptera > Hesperiidae > Microceris > Microceris miodesmiata. Next base: position 12,530 of record DWEC01000078.1, read on the forward strand.
AAGGAAACTTATGTGATGACATAAAATTAATTGCAGATCAAATTTAGAATAATATAATTGCATCAAAGATGTAGGTACATTTCTAGTATTTAATTTAAATAAGAAATTGCAATGACAACGACATGTTAGGTAGGTACTCAAGCGACTTGTTATGATTTCTGCGTCTCCGAAAGTCAACAATCATTGAAGTCCATCACCAAATTGTTACAAAAACGTAGGAGAAACCATTCCGAAATCCTAACAAAACCAACAAACCGCTAAAAATGTTTATATGAGTGCAAAACAAACATTAATATTCTTGTTCCCAATCTAAACACAGTATCGTAGAGACAGTTGTTTGCACAATGATCTTGTATTTTTTTTACGTTTAATCTGTGACGCGGCCCAGCTGGCTTTGGGGTTGCCATAGTCGATTATCGCGTAGGAAAAGAGGGGACGTTAAAAACTGTAATTATACTCTCTACTAGCTTTTAAGGTTTTAACGCAAAAAGGATACATATTGTAAGAGATGGTTCCTCATTTGATTCTTTTCTGCTTATTGTCTCGTGTGAAGGCGAATGAAGATGGCTTTGTTTTATGTTCAATTATCGAAAATGTATAGGTATAAGCGGTTCTTTGTATTGTATAAATGCTAGCTCATTTTACTGAAAAATGTCACAGATAACATTTTATATTTTAGTGACTATAAGCTGTAATTTTCATTTAAAAGAAGTTATTTTCTTACTTTTTAATCTGTAGATAAATATTTGTATCTGTCAAGTTTAAACTTGGAGAATTAACAACAAGGATTTTGTCTACACAAAATACGTTAACACCTTAATTTAATCATTGATAAAAAGTGAAATTGATAACATTGATAGTTGTCAAAAACTTTATCATTATTACACAATTGGTTTTTATCAATAAATAATGGTTTTTGACTCGTGAAAGCATGTGTCAGCGCGTAATGAGTCTCGTTGTGTGATGATTTTTGGTAAACCTACTGCAGTCTCTAACAGCTGCTGTATTGAGGACTCTTGAGACCCTTGAGGCCGTCAAGTATCACATTATTGAAGCGGGAATGTTCTGCTCTTATGCAAACTTCAGCTTTCTCAGCGCTTAATGCTTCATGTCAAAACGTTACCTACTTTGTAATTCTGTTAGCGAATTCTTACAAAGGCAAAGAGCTTTTCAATTGAAACTACAGCTCTTGCTATAAATATAGCCCGTATTGTTCAAGTTTGATTAAAAAATAATTGTTTTTAATTTGCACAAAGCGTTGCATTGTAATTTATTAGGCGCAGTTGCATTGCAGTGAATGTTCAAATTTACTTCATGCGATGGTTTGTATCGTGTCGTTTTTTTTAAATTAATTGTATTATTCATATGAATTGCAAAAGTAAAACAACGTCAATATTCATTCAGTTTTTGTTAGAAACTCTTTGTGCGTGGATTTCGTTGCGATTATTATAATTAATACTTACTTGTATGTGTTCAACAATGTTGTAATTATTATTATTATTATTACGAGTACAACATCACGCCTGGTGGATTATATTAGAGAGCAGCGAAAGCCAGATCTTAATCTTTGTAGTTAAAATCACAAGTTTTTTAATAATTCATGTATCTTTTTTATTTTTAACAGCATGTTGCGAAGTAAATATCTCATATTTTGATATGAAAACTAATTCAACTGAAATGAATTTCCTGTTAGGACACTTTCGTTTAATCGCGTTTCAGATAGCAATCGCGTCAGTCACGTGCGGCTAACGAGCTTCGAGCCCTCCTCGTACAATCGTAACGTTAATGGACTAATGACTATGTGCATACATTAATTATGTACACACAAATGATATCTGAAATCGTCCACAATTCTACATCACAGAGGCTATTAACCATACTTTTCTGGCCGATAATCGTTAAGGGCGCGACTGCTGATCGAGAGGCGCTAAGATCGGTTTCCGTGTCGAATACTGTTGGATTTTTTAACTTACATTTTCTAGTATACATTTCTAGTATGACTCGAAGTCTGGAAGTGAGTACCGGTGTACAGCAGTAGACTCACCACCTATTCCATGGTGGGATCTAGACGGAACTGGTGAGACATGGGAGTGTACTACATACTTCTGCCTACCCCTTGGAGAATTACAGGCGTGATGTTATGTTAAAGTCGTTGAAAGGAAGGCCACAGGTGTTTTCAACTAAGCTGGTATCTGAATAGGGTGGGTATATCATATATCTCACGAATGTCTAACGTGTCGTCTATTCGAGTTACATTGCCATAATGTTGCAAAGTAAAGTACTTCCTTGTCCAATGTTTTATTATGTTTGTCGTTCCGTGAAATTTGGCGACGCTGACGTTGTTGACGTCGTTGCCATGGCGACCTTGTGAGATATGTGCCTAGCGCATGCAGTCGCTCTCCTTGTCATGTCAATTGACTGCCGGCTACGTGCATACATTTATGTCGCCACTATGAATATCGTTATATACTTACGAATCTATTATACCCAATTTTGAGCCTTATTCTTTTAGCATTACACATTATAATGCAATGATGTGTAATGTAGGTATCATTGCAGCGTTTTGACTTTATAGCCGTGCACCTGTACAATCGCACGGCTGATTGGCAGTTATATTGCAGTTTACGAGCTCTATACCACGATTTAGTTTGCATGGAAACGCACGCTGATAAGTTCCAATAACAGTAACAATGTTCGCGTAGATATTTCTTCCCTTACTGACAAACGTATAGGTTATTACTCACGAGGACCAAATTGGAAAGATTTGCGATTTTCTGTTATATATATACCAGTTAATTAAATTTATAATTATTATTGTATCGTCACGCCAGGTTCCTTAGAAGATAGCGAATAGCACATAGCAGAATAAAATTTTATGAAATAACATTTTAAAACCTACATATTAAACAGTCAGAAGGGCAACATGGCCAGTCTCGCTGTCGCCTAAATATTAGTAAAACCTGAGAAGTAGTCAGTGGTTTACCTTTGCCATTTAGTTACAACATCACAAACCTTTACCCCAAAGGGGTAAGCAGAGAAGTGTAATACACTAACCACATCTTGTCAGTTAGGTAATACTTCCTACAGTTCCCACTATACAAACGGGATGAGCCTACTGTCAGTACAAATCCAGACTCCGAGCTACTACGAATGATTAAGCTTGACTTACATTTAAAAAGTTAAAATGATCACTTTTTATTTACGAAACACGTAGAGATACCTCTATCCTCCATATATCTTAAAATGATCACTTTTTATTTACGAAACACGTAGAGATACCTCTATCTTCCATATATCTTCCACATTTATGTTAAGTCTCCCATCAAAATGAAAATAAATGTGTAATAAGAACAATCTAGATTGCGTTATATAAAATTTAAATAGACGATATACTTAACGTTCATTTGTATATAAAAATACACACCTTATCGCTTTATTATCCTTTATCGTCGCTCGACGCTTTTGACGACGTACGTCTTGAGATTTTCATGTGATTCACAGGCAATATCCATCCGTGTAATTTTTGTTAAGGAATATCTTATCTATGTGTGTACTTGAAATGTAAACACCGTACGCCATAAAAGTGAGGATAAATAAACGCGCTAAACATATCCAATAGTCGATTTTTAAACATCAAAGGAATATAAAATACAAGACGATGTCGATATACATGGCTCTGGAGATGAGGATTTTTGTTATCGCCGTATTTTACAGCCGTTCTATCTTTTAACAAGCTGCTTAGTTTTTATTTTAGTACGTTTACTGGCATTTAGATTGCAATAGAATAATTTCTTTATGTAGAAAGATTTTGTGGACCTAGTATTGGAGTAAGGCTTTGTCAATATAAATCCTTAATTGTTTTTATTACACACTACCCTACAGTGATATTATTATTCCTGATTGATCATACATACCTACATGTCTTCACGCCAGTTCCCTTACGGGATGGGTACAGAATACAGACTATTGATTGTCCATTGATATTTTAATTTTTTTTTATTCATTGATATTTTTTAACAAAATCTGTATTTATAATACTTCTGCTAAGCCAAGCTATATAGGTATGTATGTATATATATTAATACCTTATGATAGATGATGATACCCCTTTTTAGTAATAGTCATATTTAACAATTTAATGAATTACTTTTAATTTGGGATTTCTGCTGAATCACAAGCGTATATAAAATAAAGGATGCCAATATTAATAGGATGAACGAAAATAAAATTGTAAAAACTTAATGCAGCTCAGGTTATATTTACTATGACAATAAAATGTTTTGATCGGCTTACAACGGCTATTTATAGAGAAGATTCATAGTTGGTATTAATCCCCCGAACATCTTTACCAGGGCACCTATAAAACAATTGAACGTATGTATGTGTTTTCAAAGAATCAGGTGTCAAGTTTAATCAACCATACGTTAATTTGTTTATAGAGTTTCATAAATCTGGATAATTTAATACAACGACGGAAACAATAAAACATTTAATGGTATAAACATTGTCGGCCATTTTATGTTTCCTGTTTTCGAATGCATTTTATAGTGCTAATCCAAATCACAGTAGGAATTTTTAACGATATTTATTAGACTCATTATAATCCTTTATAAAATAATGATAAATCAGGTTAAAAAACATTGTAACGTGTTAAGAGAATATTTAATAATCATTAGTATGATAATAATTATTTTAAACAACACTAAATTATGTTTAAATGATATTGTGACATATTTGTATAATGGTCAATAAATAATTATAAGGCTGACCAACTCCTAATAAGCTTTTCATTCCATTCTTCTTGCTTTACAAAATGATGTGTTTCGAAATTGTTAAAGGTCACTCGCCGTAATAATGACAAAATTGTGGGGAAACTAAGATATCATGAGTTCTTCGTAATGTAAACCATGTAGAATCTGCCAACTTACGCGAGGCCAATAACGTTGCAAACTGTGGCCTTAACCCTCTCATTCTGAGAGGACAGCAGTTTCCAACGGTGGAAGGGTTGTTCCAACGGTGGAAATTAAAATATTTCAACTTATTATTAGAAAAGATATAGTTTGTTGGAACTTAAGTAAAATGAACATATTTCAATTAAAATTTAAATACATTTGAGAAGTTTAAGACAAATAACAATTAAAAGATGACGTTTTTAAAGAGTTTTAGCTATGACCAGTAAGATTATACTTTGATGATTTCCATTGATATGCGCAAATGTAACTATGGTCAATTGAATTGAGACGTAAATGTGGACCTTCGTGGGTAGTTGAGTTTGTATGGTCATATCAATAACATTTCGTCTGACATTCTAGTTTACAGTTAAGCTAGATACATATTAACATCCCAGTCTGCGGTGATGTACAAAGGATGTGTGTTCCTGTGCACAGTTGTACATGTACATATGTATGTGTAGATGTATAGATTCTCGTCTTCAACTGTCTTAAAATAGTTTTTGCTCTCTACTTAACCTACGTAAAATATTGTTCAAGGTAAAATGTTTTTTTCAATAGTTTAAGCTTTAATATTTCTTAAAACTTAGAGCTGCATGATCCTTAAGGTCATTTAGACTTTAGATTCCACACTATTGTTAACTGAATCATGTAATTTTTTTTAGCAACTTTTACCTTATGGTTCTGTGAGCCGTGAACATGTTATTATATAAAACTAAGTACGAACTCTAAAGGTATGGTTTGTTCTTTATTATTAATTTGACTAAAAGTGTAATTTAATTTAATAAGGCTTGTGCTGCTTAAAAATATAATAACAAAAATAATATTTGAAAAAATAATAATAACTTATATTATAGGGACAAGCAAAAATTGCGTGCTGATTATAGCCAAATGTTTTGGACCAATTTCAAATATAAAACCTTTGTATATTTATATTTGTTGCAATAAAATATTTGTATTTTATATATTTGCAAAAAGTAGAAAAGGAGATATCAGATCTAGCAACTGCAACGATAAAAGGGTTTCCGAACGTTTGGTTGCCCAATTCACATAGGTCAAATTGTATTGTACCTAATTTCTTTTTGTATTAATTATAATACAAAAAAAAATAGGTACAAAGCAAACTCTAACACCGTTAAATTACTGACACAATTAAAAAAAATGTTAATTTGTACATTTTGAATGTCACAGGACCCGGAGATATTCGAAGGTATGTAGCAACATCGCTGGTGTGAACGCAACATTACACGAGTCTCCCCTCGTACCTCGTACCTCATACTGCGGCTCCACGGTCCATGAACTTTAACGAGCAATTACCGACCCTAGTTCCTACTCCACTTTAATGTTTCTGGTATCACCAGGACACCACCGGTTAGGCTGCTAAAGATTAAAAGCTTTCGCGAATAAATCGACATTAATGGCATAGAAATAGCTTAATTTTCTGCTCCTATAGGATTATCTTGTTTCACTTACTGGTTTCATATAAACCTTTCTTATAAGCTTGTAATGGCGTAATGAGGGCTGTTATATTTAATAGGAGCTTATGTAGATTAGTAAAGATAAATGTTACTTACAAGTATAGTCATGACTATAATATACGTGAAGAAATGCATTTGATGATTTAAATTTGAAGAAACATGAAACACACTTATCATTTATAGCAGGCAGATTGTCTTTTAGAAAACAAAACTTTATTTGACCGAGGTAAAAAATCAATATTTTTTATTGTAATTAAATGGTTGAAACGCATGCAGAGAAATATCAAATCGCTGATCTCTTCAAGAAAGTCAAGCAGATTACTCGAAAGTTCAGGCCAATATCTTGGACAATCGATGACAAAGACGGCAATCCAATTCACGACATTGCCCAAGTCACTGAGAGATGGAGAGAATACTGTGAGGACCTTTATAAAGATCAAAACAATCAGCACGCCCCTACGCATACCAGCAAGCCAGTAAACGATTTGGAACCCAGCATACTCCGCTCGGAAGTAGAATCTGCTATCCGCAAACTTAAAAGAAACAAGGCCCCTGGGCCGGATCGAATTACAGCAGAAGCATTAAAAGCTTTAGGCCCCAATGGTATAACTAGCCTACACAACCTCTGCAACAAGATCTGGCGAACCGGACGATGGCCGAAGGATTGGGGTACAGTCGTCAATATTGCCCTTACACAAAAAAGGATCCGTCCGCTGCTGTGGCAATTACAGAACGATAGCATTAATTTCTCATGCTAGTAAAATTTTGCTTTACATAATCAACTCAAGATTGAATGCGTTTCTGAGCTGGCAGATACCACAAGAGCAGGCAGGTTTTCTCAGGGGCACACGGGAACAGATCATGAACCTTCGGATTCTGATTGAGAAATGCTACGAACACAATATACCAACTTTCGTGTGTTTTGTGGACTATCAGAAAGCATTCGATTGCGTTCCGTGGTCCAAATTATGGGCAGTCCTCGCTGAGGTTGGTGTTCCCTCCCACCTGGTTAAGTTGATCCGGAATCTTTACGAAATCGCATACGGCACTGTAACCCTTGGAGAAGTCACGTCAAATCAATTCCAATGCCAAAAAGGAGTCCGTCAAGGGTGTGTGATATCTCCCTTGCTCTACAACATCTACGGTGAGCACATAATGCGTCGAGCTCTAGATGGCTGGGAAGGCGGCATCAAAATAGGAGGAAAAAAGATATCAAACATTCGCTACGCGGACCACACTACGCTTCTTGCATCATCCGAGGTTGAAATGGCAGCACTAATTAATCGACTGGAGAAAATTAGTCTAAGCATGGGTCTCGCGATAAACAAAAATAAGACTAAACTGATGATAGTGGATAGGTCTGCAACTGTCCTACGCAGCAATCTGCTGAAAAGTTATGAGACCGTCGAGCAATTTCAATATCTTCCGTGATCACAAACAAGGGTGGCAGCGAGCCAGAAATACGGAGGCGCATTGGCATTGCCAAATCAGCGATGACCCAGCTTGGCAAAATATGGAAAGACAGGAACATCACTAATAAGACAAAGGTCCACCTGGTCCGCACACTTGTCTTGTCTATCTTTCTATACGGCTCGGAGTCATGGACCATGAAAGCTGCCGACAGGCAAAGAATTGACGCCTTCGAAATGTGGTGTTGGCGACGACTTCTGAGGATTCCTTGGACAGCGCACTGCACAAATATCTCGGTCCTTAAAGAATTAAAGATAGAAAGATAACAGCGACTATCTTCCATCTGTCTGCAGCGTATGGTACGCTGTTTTGGTCACATTGCTCGCAGAAATAACGACAACCTGGAACGACTCATAATGACGGCCGATGTCCTAAGAGATGGTCAGATCAGATCAATTTAAAGAGTCACGATCCTCAGCAGTGAGGAAACGACGAAGAAAAAGAAGATCTTAACACCAGTCATCTGTCTGTTTGTGGTATAAATAGGTATATACTAAACCCTGGTATGTTTAGTGTTAATGTAAGGCATTTATAAAATTTTAATAAAGTAAATAAATATATACACAGTTAACTTTAATGTTCTGTTTGCTTTGCTAAGTGAATGATTTCTCATAATTTATCTAGTTTTACTGGTAATATCTGAAATTATGTTATAAGTAGCCTTGTAATATGCTTTGGGATGTGATAAGAGTTGTGTATGGATCCTGAATGTAATCATGCACAGAGCTTTCACTGGTTCACTACACAAACATAACAAACATATTACCTCATGTTGTCCTAACATTTGATTAAAGGAATGCACCACTTGTCATATTTGTTATAAGTCAATTAAGCTCTTAAATATCACATATAATAATTCCTTTCATTGAAATACATATTACATTTAAATTGAGTGCTTTGCAGGTTTAAATAAAATGAAATTTTTTAGGAACTTCATTCATAATTTTTTTTAATATAATTGAGAATAACATAATTGAGAATAGAAATATGAACTCATAGTTCTATGTTCAATTTGATACAGCGAACTCTTGGCTGGACTCTCGCTTAGCATATTTTTTTGTCTAAACTTTAAAGGTGTTGAATAAAGACGCTACAAAATTAAAAAATGTTGTTAAATTTGCTAATTACCTTTGAATGTATGTTTATGAGTAGTATATCTCCTCAATAAACATAACACCAGTCTGTTTTTTCCCCAAGGGGTTGATAGAGGACAGCAGTACTCCCACGTTGCATCAGTTGTTATATGCCCCATAAAATAGAGATGAGCAGCCTATAGCCATAGTATTGAACTGGATCTTGGTGTCCCTTGCAACTCAGGAAGACAAAACAACGGTAGTCTGCTGATTCAATTGATAATTGATACATATATCTTAATGGTGCTAAGCTTTCGAGAAACATGAACAAAATACATAAAAATAGTATTGATTATATTTGTTATGTCAAGATACACATATATAATATAAAAATGTTCAACATATTTTCGATTACATTGCACATAGCATACACCCACAGATTTGTTGCATTTCACATATTCTTCTGTCAACAGCTGGACAGGTATTAAATTTGGTGATTTTTGTTAGGCACAGCTTTTACAGAGGGCGTGAAGCGTGGCTTGCGGCACGCTCGCCAACCATGCTAGCGTTGGTTGAACAGCTGCGGTTGTACCTCGGGGGAGGATGTGAGTGTGCATGCCTCTCGCATGTCGTGTGCCGCGCCCCTGCCCACACCACTAATATTTAACCAACATATTTTAACACTTCACATCAATTCCTACTATTGATGCATACATTCATACAGAGTCCCACTGTGCTCTTTTCCTCATTGATTTTTGTGAGATTTATTGGAGGTGAGTTTATATGTTACGATGATAATGTTGCGATTATTGTAGAAGAACCTAAATCTACAGAAAAGGTACTGACCATATTGTGTGTAATATAATAATTATTATCATTAATTTGTTTGTTCACAATATATAAGTAGTGTTTTTACTTATTATCGGAGAGAATTAAAGAAAAAAACTTTATTGCATGAAAAAAAATGAGCAGTTATTTTAATTGTGTTACAATAGGAAAAACATAAAATTTCTAACAGTAGAGTACTGTGAAATATTCTTTACTGTTATTCCTGTAATGTCTACACTTTATTTTAATAATGAAAGAATAATGTAAAATTCAATATTAATGCAATGAACCCTCTACTGTTAATTGGTGGAGTAAGAGTAGACGGCGACAATTAGTATGATCCACCGCGTGCACCTTGACGAGTGTACGCAAGGCCGCACCAGTTAGGTAGGTAATGAGGCGTGTGTTTAGCAGCGTGCCAGGAGTGCCGGCTGTTCCCTG
>DWEC01000079.1:0-22749 GCA_018245735.1 Microceris miodesmiata
CCAGTGTATGGAAATAGGCCCACCTCCTATTCCGTGGTGCAACGTATAACAAAACAGGTGAATCTTGAAGTTTACTACACCCTTCTGCCTACTCTATTGAGATAATACTGCTTTATATTTTGTTAGGTTAGATATTGAAAATGATTATTAATTCAAACACATGCAAGTGGCATATACAGTGTGTAAGGTATATGTTGGTGAGTAATGAGAGTGCGCGGAGGAGTGGGCGGGGCGGCACGGCAGCCCTAATTACTGGCTGCGGCCTGCAGCCGCGGCCGGAGCACCACGCGCGGTTATCGTGCTTCAGCCATCTTCTGTGTATACATGTATAACGTATGTATTTATGTTTCTTTTTCATTATTATAGTTGCTCCAGTGGTTAGAGAATATAACTGTTGAGTCGAGGGTTTAACGTTCCATTCCCGCATGCCAACTTAGGCATTGCTGAAGGAAACCAAGACTCTCTCATCTTGACCAAACATGTAGATCAGATATCGACCAAAAGTCAAAAGTAGTGTATGAAGAGATGTATATCACGCTCGGTATTCTCTACCTAGCCTTTAAAGGACCTGGTAAAAGGAAGTAGTAGCAGATAAGCGTGTACCTTAAACAGTTGTAAAGTAATAAGTAATCAAGATGGAAACTACACATGTTTATATATAAATCATATTTGTTAACTATTATAATTATTACTGAAAACTCTGATTATGTGAGTGTGTGTTATGCTGTTCATTCATACATGTTCTGTGCATGTGTTGTTTCAGAAAAGAAAGAAACAAACAACTTGTGTCTTCTTTAAATTACATAAATATGATTTGATTAATGATGAAACAAAATATCATGAACAAATCTTCGTACTTTAAAGTTCTCTGTTGTTTTCTCTGAAGAATGAGAAGTCTGTCAACTATGGACTACGATACTAACGATAAAGTAATTATGATAATAATAATAATAAAACAATGATTTGATGATGACGTCATAAGATTTGTTGTCTAAATTCAATAATTTTGTTTATTTAAACAATTCCAACTGCGATTTTCACTCAAATAATTTAAAAAATAATTGATTCAGCACACGACAGATTATTGTTTACGCGAATTTCACGGACGGGAACTGGCAATTAAATGGCGCGAACAACAAAAACACATCATTCGCTCTACGAAATCGTGTATTTGATTCTGCAAGACGCTCGGACCATAGCAAAACTCGCAATAATTCCATGTCGATCAGCAAATAATCATATAAAGAAACTGGCTGACATGGCCAATAGGAGCGGACCACAAAACATCGGAACCTATTGAAACAGTAGATTAAAGTATGATTAAATTTTATAGCGTACAAAAAATTTGAAACGGCGGTGATGACTGCGCACATTTCGGGCGGGGCGGAGACTGTGAGAAAGGTTGAGATTAAAAAATAACGAGTGGCTACATGTAGGTTGGCCGGCTCTCCGCGATAGTAGCTATGTATTTCGGTGCCGTGATACTTTTTTGTTAGAAAGCGAAGCCAACGACGTATAGATGAGTTGGAGCAGACTTCTGTTTCGCCTGACGTTATCTGTTAGCATCTGTGATTTGTTCCGATAAGCTTATAAAAAGTGCCTGAGAATTCGTCTATACATTACATTGATATAATTGAAAATGTCCATTGATACGTTTTCCTCATTTCTCTCAAAAGTACTGAGAGCTACAGTGAAATAAGACAAGATATAAAGAGTAAAAAAAATACATTTTGTCGACAATATGATAGTAGTGTAATTTCATTATGCCTTGTTCGTTACACGATAGGTAGAGAGAAACGAATGCCATATATCTCTTATAAATCTGATGTATTTTTTTTACATTTTTGATTTTTCCATCGATGCCCCATTTAAACTCCTCCTAATACCTGCAATAGTCAGTACCTGACCTATTTGGTAAAAATGGATTAGTCTTGGTCTACCTTGGCACACACACATAAGTGTATAATAGATAATAAACACAATTGAAAAAATTGAATGTAGAACGATCACATCAGGTCTGTACCTACGGAGAGAAATATTTGGCTCTCGGTACTCTCTGCCTACCCTCTAAGAGACCTGATGTAACCATATAATAATAAAAATTACTTGAGTTGCAGAGATATTGACAAAACTTGATAAGTATGTTATCAATACACGTTGTGATTTAAATACTATGTGATTATTCATGGAGCACATTACAGTAAAAATTGAAATTATACCTGCCGAAGCAATAAGGGAGTGGTCGTATAGCCCCAAGCGAACTGCTAGCGAGGTGGCTTTAAGTAGTAGCACGCCCGCCCTCGCTGCAGGCTTTACTCATTGGTGTTATTATGTATTATTATTTCAAAAGGCTTAATTAAGCTTTGAGTTAAGTAATACAATTTTCTGTACACATAATTATTAATTTTAGTTTCAGTTTTGATTTTAACAAAGTACTTTCAGGTTTTCCTGAAGATAATAAAAGCATACAAGACATATGTATATGTTATCTTAGCGTTAAAAAATATTTTACACTGTTCAATTCATCATTCGTTTGTAAAGTTAACGACAGACAATTAATTGCTTAACTGTCGAAACATTTTAGTTGAATATTATCGTAATGACATAAGTACGCAAATTAAAAGGGTTAGACAGGTCAGTACTAAAGGTACTTACCATTGACGTACCTATATAAATAATAATGGCTGCCGCTACAAGCCTTTAGGCTTTGCGCTACCGGTCGCTGAAATAATACGATACTTTATTTTCGACTTACACGCAGTTAAGATCATCTCGTGTCTTTAAAGATGCTGTATATGCGAATCGTATACAGGTGCCGAGTAAGATTATATTAAGATAGTGTTGAAGTATTTCTGGAGTGCTATGACATGGAGTTCTTCAAGAAAGGAGTTGAAAGTTGTCTCGTTCAAAGCTGGCAATGCAATGGCGACTCATGTAACGAACGAACTGTCGTTCATACGCCGCGGCGGGTGTTTCGCCGCTTAGATATGAGTCTGCGGGCCTCGAGGACTCCCTCCTTGCCCGGGCAGTCTCAGGGGACAACTGCCCTCCGGTGCTCTCACCCCGTCGTCAGACGGTGTTGTGGTCTGCGGTTGTCACTCGCCAACCAGCGATGTTAGACATCGTCGCCCAGCCATGGTGCTCGTTGACGGCTCGGTCGTACGACTTGGCCACCAGTACGTACCATGCCGGTACCGTGTAAGTGAGCCGTGTGCGGATGTATATCTTGTACACCCGCAGTTTGATATGGGTCGGCAGCTCGGATGTCAATACTGGTCGGAGCATCGCTCATGCGGCGCGCGCCTGGCGTACCGAGTGTTCCACCTGTAGCCGCATCCGCAACGAGTGATCAGGAACTCATGTGGTATGCACGTGTCCATAGTCTTAGGTGATTACTTATCATCAGGTGGCCTGTCTGACCTAGACGTAGGTGCGTCTTGACTTCATAGATCCGACACTGGCTATAGTGGGAATCAGGTCTCCGAAACTAATTTACGTGAATGAAGGGAACGATGAATATAGAAAGAGCACATCATTACTGTACGATAGAGATATTTTGCACTCGGTGCTCACTGCCTACCTGTTGAGAAACCTAATGTGATCATATAGGAATAACACTAATAATAAATCATATAATATCAATAGCTGCAACAAAAAAAAAATATGTGCAACAGCACTTAGTTAATAAATAGTTAAAATATCTTAAAGAGAATGACGAAAGAAAGCGAAGTGGGTTCTTGGTGGGAGGTGTGAACGTGTAGAGCCCAGAGGGAAACTCGCGCGGGCATTAACAGGCAGCCTTCGACCGCCCATCACCTCTAGCGCTCGCTACCACCACTCATTATTGATAACACCTTTTTATCTCCGTTTTGGGCTTGAATATCTTGGTGATTTTCTTTGTGTTCTTATTTGCAGCTTTGGTTTATTTTTTATCTATCTTCTTCTTCTTCATGTGCCTCTCCAACAAGTGAAGGTTGGCAATCACTTTTTGGAATTTGTCTCTATCCTTTGCGAGGTGAAATAATTCTGGTGCGCTCGTAATACCAGTCCACTCTCGGATGTTACTGAAATTACTTACAATACATTAATTTCATTCAATCACTAATGTCTAAAGTTTTAATACCTGATATCACTTCATTAGATAATTGGCATACGTATTAAAATATCATTTTATTTTTTCATTTTCAAAAATAAATTATAAACTTTAATCTTGAGTAAATCATTTCTCAAACTGTATCATTCAGCCATAGCTCTAGTACAAGAAGAAAAAAAAATAACAATTTTGGAAATCCGAAGAATATATACATAGAGTCCTGTCTAAGTAAATAACAACGCACGCCTACGATTACATTGCTGACCGTACTTAGAGGGCAACTAAGCGATTAGGTAGAGTTTAGGGGTGAAGCCTCAAATTCTACAGACCGGCAAACCTAGCACGAACAGGATATATGGACCAAACGATGATAATATCACCGTTGTACCTATGCTCGTGAACAATTAACCCGTCATGTTCTAAATATTGTTATGATTATAATACTATACGATCAGATCCCTTAAGGGGTAGTCGGGGTGCACCAAATGGAAAAACATTTACATATAGGCATACAATGATTGAAATACATAGGAGTATGTACATATATGTATATACACATTTAAAAATAAATGTTGAGCGTTTTGTGACAAGTCAGTTTTATTTTTACCTTTAGGATTTCGGTGTCCCACAGAAATCCTAAATGTATACAAATCTAAAATTCAAAACTCTATAGATGTAACTTCTACAAAATATTTTTTTTCTATTCGCCAACCCGCGCGTAGTGCTTTTCAAAGCTCGCAAGCCTCAGGGTCATGTCGTGCACGGGGAAATAAAAAAAAAACTAAAAATTCTCCTTTCAAACACATATTTTTCCGAATGTTAGACTTTTCTGGGAATTTACAGAGAAATGACATTTTGCCGTATTTTTGGTCAACTCTGTTTGTGTTGCCCAGTAATTAGTACAAATCTTTGTTTAACAGTCAAATTAAGGATAGAATTGATAGAACACTGAATATTACGAATATTTCGAACATTACACCTGGTATTTACAATAAATAAAACAAAATTACTATTCTTTAATCATTATATTTAATTAATTTTAAACGTAATTGCTAGGGTCATATGTAGGTATATGTACAATGAAATAATATGAATTGTTTTTAATTTTGTTAAAAAGGAAAAAAAATGGGTACTGTTTTCACAGGAACTTTTATTAGCTGTACAATTTATGACAGTCAGATTCAAAAAGATAAATACATAGTTCAAATTACTAAATATTGAAAATGTATTGTACTGTATGGTCATCTCCGGTGTCCATACTCATTTGTACTCGTTTTATGGCGTTATGAATTTTTCACAACCTTATGTGTATGTAATATGTTATTGGTACTTAGACGCTAAGATTGAATTATTGTGAGCGAACAAATTAACCTCAGACGATTGAAATCACGATATGATTTAATTTGGTTGGATCAATAGCGTTGCAAGTACTGAAATACGCAGTGCGGATTGGCCAAATATAATTTCATGCCGGCTCAGTAAGAAAAAAACTATGTCTTATTAAGAAGACAATAGTATATTAGTTATACTTTTCACCCTGTCAACGAGATAGTTTCACTTTAAGGTCCTTGTCGAGATAAAACCATGCCCTCTACATTATCATAATCAGCGATAGGACTATGAGTTCAATTCTAATGGTAGTTTAATTCGTCAGTCGCAATGATTTCCAAATATTTGTAAAATTTATTTCATAATTTTATTTTAAATTTGCGTAACCTAATAAACTTCAGGTTCGAATATTATACAGCAAATTTAATCACGTTTCCTTCTAATTGCTCAACTACGAAAAAAACTGTTGAAATTTGAAAAGCTTGCAAACGTCTGTACACTACGAAGCGCATTCCAAGGACATTCCCTGTGATGGTGCAAGAATTTTCTTTTTAATCAATCGCAAATGTCAAAGACACGTTGCGTTACAGTGGGAGGCAATTAAAAATTGCTTTGTGCCTCTAAAAGATTAACGAAACCAACTGCAGGCGCGTTGATTAAATGTTAAATTTCAAACACTGAGAAAGTAAAAAGTTGTTTTTATGTCGCTTTTCGGAGCGTACGGTCTTTTAAATTTAATATAAAAAATACGTATCGTTGTTGTCTTATGCGCATCTAGTCTAAGTGATGTTAAATTAATCTGTAAAATAAGATTTTGCTAATATATCAAAATCATGTCTAATTAGATTGTACTAATGTATCAAAATGAATACCGGTTTAAATAAATATTTTTATTAATAAACAGTCGCGTAACTCAAATAAAAAAAATATGAGGTTTTTTTATATTTATTTCTATAAAATCTTACTGCAACACCGATAAACGTACAAGCTATTTTTGAAATCAATAAGTAATACGAACGAAATTTTAACCATGTCGTTTATGGTTCGAGTGTAAATAAAAAACCAAATGAAACGTTGCCTTCAATGTCTAAGTCGTAGGCCTCCCCCAATGAGCGCCTATATCCAGAAATGGACTGCGACAGGCTGCTGATGACGATGTTTTAGTCAAGCTCTAAAGAATAAAAATCTTAACATACTTATTTAACCGTCACACCAGCTCCCTTACGGAGTAGACAGAGAGCACATATTGCCATATATCTCTCTCCATGCAGCCTAGTCGTTAAGCCGATAAAAATCTTAAACGGATACCTACTAATTAGAGGATTTTCGGTTCGTAAATTGATTATTTATATATATCGCTTAATCATGCTGATAGCCGCGAAAGCGGAAGTAAATTAGTGTCGACTGCCTGAATTCCTAACTACGTTCTGAGTTGCCGATTAACTTTACTTCAACGGGAAGTTTTTGTCGGACACTAGTTAGCGGGAATTAGGACCAAAGGAGTTTTGTGATTTGAAACATTGGTGACATTTGAATAATGAACCTTGATTTATTATCACTAATTGAGTTGCTTGGTAGATTCTAACTCTCCGAAAGTAATGAGTAATGACGTGATATAGTGAGAGTAAATTCAGACATTTTATTTTAATATCAGTCCACATATGTATATACGTATGTGAGTTCAAACATACACGTACAATGGATTTGTACAAACAATATGTCAAGAGAAAAAATTACAACTAAACCCTTCAAATTTCACGTTGACAAGTTTTAACGGACGATCTATACTAAACGCCTTTTGCAAGGAAGATAGTGGGTATAAATAAATACAGACGCGATATTTTGTTAATTTTTTAAGAATCATAATTATACTGAATATTTTTTTATATTAAGTATAAACTTATCTTTTATATCATTACCAACATTGACTTCATGATGTATGTTTTTTCTTTTCCTTACGTAAGAGCTTATTCACCATACGATTATGTCCTATAAAGAATCAAGAAGAACAGTACATCATCAACATATGCTTATCTAATAAGCACAAAGAAATTAAAAAAAAATAAACTGATTGATTTCAGGTTGATGGATGTGACGTTTTATATTTAATTTAAACGATGTTTCGATCATTTTGAATCGATCGATGAACATAGAGGAAACTGTCTTACATGTTACCGATATGAAGTCAGAAAAACCAATAAAACTGAGTAATAAATTTTTATGCTAACGTGGACGTGTCTACCTTCGAAACTATGGTCGTAAAACCTAAGTTCCGACCCAAATCCCCCAAGTGAACTCCTTAGCTGACAAAAACCAGTACTCGTAGATTGTAATCTTCCAAAAATCTTTTTCGAATGAAATAAGTATAACGTTAAAAATATTTTTAATATCAAACGATTCTTACAACAGAATTTAGCGGTTTATTATCTGTTCCTGTTCATTTATTAATTGTACCTACCAAAACTGAAACAACTACTTTCTTAAAACACAAATTTTATTCATCCATTAAAAATTTAAACTTGAAGCCAAGAACAACAACAGACATTATAATATATTGACAGCCAAATAATACCTAGTATACATTATAGCAACTGAAAACTATATTTTGTTTTCATATACGCATCATTTTATCGATATGTTTTTGCACCGTGTAACGGTTCCACTAGATTTTAAGATTCAATGGCGGCCAGCAATTTTATCAACTTAAAATGTAGGCATCAATTGTTAAACAACAATTAGATAAGAATTTGGCACAGGAACCTTTTTAGTGTAGTTGCCGGTTTTATTAGTTCGGATAGCACGAACTACACCATACCCTACTATAGGGTCTTAAATTGAAATTAGCCACTCGTTCGTCGCCAAATACTAGCGGAGCCTACGAATACTGCACCCGTAGCGAACGGTGTATCGTGTGCTGTCCAAGCAATAGGTTGAAGCGTAAATAGTAAGCGTAAGATATGGGCTACATTAAATTATATTCAACTCGCATACGTTGCGACTACGGAAATGGTAAATGTGTGTGTGGTATGCTCTTGATAATGCATTTTTGTATGTCCATCGGGAGTCTATTATTAACACTTTTAACTAGTAGTCTACTTTTAACAATCTCTTTTTGTCATAGATATTTTTTATTATAAACGTCCCGACAAAATGTAATTAAAGAGTGAAATCATTCACTGATTGTATTTACATGTTCATTGTGTATAATTTGCTTTGCTTGTTCTTCGAGGTAGAAAGTTCATATCATAATTGAAATTTTCTCTTGTAAGTTTTCTTGCAAGAAATATATTTTTATGTTACACACGCCTAAAATGATTCACGTTATTCTATACCGTATGTAGCACTACATAAAATGATAATTTATAGTAAAGAACTATTTCTACCTTGCGGTAGAAACTACATGTTAATAAAGATTATTGCACTCTTAGTCACATATTTGTTAAATAACAAATATCAACGACTGTAGTGTAAAAGTTTCGTTTCGAATTGAATGAGGTATAATTTTTAGTTATACTCCTTGTCCTATATAGAATCAACGTTGCCAATTACTTATATAAGGAAAAACATGATAACTCCTACATACGTGTAATATACTTTATTCGAATTCCCGACAACTTATCGCTTGTGCCCTCTATGGAACCCGAAAACCTGGATCGGTGCCACGGCAGCAGGCTATCAACACTCGGCGTGTGACAAATGAAGCGGCGTATTATGAAGAAACACGTCGTATTTCGAGCACCAGATGGCGCCTCCGTAGTTATTGTAGAGCATTAGAACGTTCCGAGTAACTTAAAATTTGGCAATAACTTCATGGCGTGTATTATTACCTAAAAGTTGATAAAATTAACTAAAAACAAATCATGTAAATAATGTACGAGTATTAATTACACTATTTACAGAATTATTCACTGAATATAATATAATAATATATTATATAATGTTACTCGGACAAAAAATATTAATGTCCACTCCCAAATAATCACTTAATAAACCAACAAACGCTTTATAGGATCATTTATTTTATTTATCATTACTTTTCTATAAAATACATATAAAAATACCATTGAATGATTACATACGGTACGTTAAAATAAAAACTAAAAACGAATATTTACGTTGTTAAAATATCATTATCATCTACGCATTTTTCTTTCAATTGATGGATATGAGAGTCCTCTTTAAGATTAAGTTAGATTAAAATATCACTTCGTTATAACAGTGAAGGAAAACATCGTAACGAAACCGACACACCTCGGAGTTATCCTAAAAGAATATTTTTAAGGCGCGTGAAGACTGTCAATCTTAACTTGGCCAGTGGGGCACGCTTTAGCCCTCTGACAATATTACCAAAACAAATTCATAGAAATGTAACGTACATAAGTCCCACAACACGATAGTAGGTGATAATAGTCACCACTAAGCACCATTATGCCAGCACTGTTAAACCTAATATTAAGACGGTTTACAAAATCTACTATTACTACTATTCGGGTGACAGTTATATCATTAATATAATACTCTGGCCCCCGTTAATGGTCAATAAAATAGAGCCGGTAGCTCAAGCGGTCAGTGCACTCGTTGATCCTCACATGAAACCCCGGATAAGTAAAGCTAATCGTGAATGAAGTTGAGCACAGGATCGTAGATGTTTATTACATAAGTTTTGTTAATACGACGCACTTATACGCTATGAGCATTAACTATTAAGTAGGCCGAATAAGGTTACCCCGAAAGGCCGCATCTCGCTACATTTCCGGATGTTACATAATTATTTATTTACTCTTGACTGCAACAGTGAAACGATTGATAGAAAGATGTTTAAAGACACATACGAGTACATAATTTGATCTTTGAATCAACTAAAGAACATTACTAAGGATCAAATTCATCATAAAACTTGAAGCACTAACTACATGGTAATAATTGTTATACAATATCCTCCAATATGCTCGTGTTTGTCAGCGATTTGATTCACAATCGGATTTCTTATTTTCGTTTCGACTGCCTCGTCGGCAGAGTGGTTGCAAGCGCGACTGCCGATCAGGAGGTTCAAATCCCGGGTCGGGTACTATTGGATTTTCCTAATTTAGAGTTTTCAGTAGTGACTCTGAGTCTAGATCTGTCTCCGGTCTATGGCAATAGGCTCACCGTCTACTCCATGGGACGTAAACGTCATTGGTGAAACATGGGAGTGTATTACACTCCTCTGCCTACCCATTCGGGGATTACAGGCTTGATGTTATGTTTTTCATTTCGACTTATTTTTAAATAATGCATACCTTTATATTTAGATCGCTATTTAATGAATATGTTGAACGAACACTTTTACTTTAATACGGTAGATCACTTTGGTGAGGATTTTAATTTGCTGCCTAAAATTTACACTGCTATTTTAATGGTATACTATTAATTTATAAGTTGTTGTTGTTGCTTTGTATTTATGATATTTACTAAACGGTTTTGACTACAAACTATCGTATTAAGAGTTAAATAAAAACAGGGCGATGAAGTTACCCAGCAACTTGGAACGTAGTTAGCGACTCGAGAAGTTGTCACTAATTTATTTCTTGCCACTGTGAGTCAATGGCGATGCCGCAAATTACTAACTTTAGCGCTTAATCAGGTGGGTTCTAGTAGCAAATATAGTCGTGTGTTGAGATATATTTATTATATAGTAATTATAAACGGGTGTACAGGTCACCTCATTTATTATGTTTAACTTTCGTTCTTGAAAACTGGCCCTCGTACTGAAAAGGAATATTAATTAAGGTCTTATTACCCTTGGTCGCTTGCCACCTTAGGATGAATAAACAGGGATTTTTGTACGATTTCACGTAGGTCTGATCATTAACCTTTTACTTATTAGGGACGTAATCCTGTTCCTTCTTGCGGGCGTATCGGACTAAAATCTACGCTTTTGAACTTTAATTTTAACATACATTCGCTTAAGCCAACTAGTATAAAATGGTTACTACATATGTATTTAGTATCAAGTAGGGAATATACTAATGTTGGGCTAGAAATACATTGCACATCGATAATATGTATTAGGTATAATTAGTAGGCCTTCTGCATTAAGGTTAGATATATTTAACCTTTTTAATAACGATCTGAGATTTAATAATTTGAACTGCCTCTTATTAATTTCATTATGAGTTCATTAATGATATGTAAATTTGTGAAAGTAAACTTAATATGAAAGTTAGCTAATAATATGACAACCTCAGGCAGCTGCAAACAATAATGTATAATATTAGAGCTAAATTAATGTTAGAACTAACATTGTAAAGGTGAAACAAAACTACACTAATAAAAATCAAACAAAGAAATACAAAAATATGATAAAATAACTAAGAAACTAAAAATCATAATAATCAGTTTAGTTTATTGTTAATAATAAAATTTTCCTTTATTCAGATAAAGATGTGGTGTTAAGATGCATGATCGTGGACCCAATATATTTGTTGCCAACGTTTGTCATTCATGAAAGTGAAGCCCATAAAGGAATCTACATCATACTACTCAATAGGAGTGTAAAACGGTTTGCAGGCTTCCAAGATATTCCCTGAAGGGTTCGAGGAGATCTTGGATGAAATGTGTACAATGCATGCCGTTATTGATGAAGTTGTATGAATAGCCTTTATTAGATCTGACATTTTTAAATAACTTAGCACTGTATACTTTACTTTATGCTCGGATTCATTGTCTTGCAAGTAGTAAACGTCAAATGGTAAGCAACCTTCTTTTACATTGTTTCCTTCTTAGGGGAGACAAAAGAATGCCAACGGAACCCTATTATGAAGGTTCCGCTGTCTGTCGGTCTGTCGTACGGCTTTGTGTATTGAACCGTAATAAGTAGACACGTGACATTTTATATACACATAGTGTGTATTGCTAAGGTCGGTATAACAACAAAAGTATTAAAACATAACATCACGCCTATATTCCCCGGAGGGATAGGCAGAAGAGAGTAGTACACTCCCACGTTTCACCAGTTACGTTTACGTACCATAGAATAGGTGGTGAGCCTATTGCCATACACCGGTCACAGATCCAGACGCCGAGTGACTACTAGAAATTGTAAATTAGAAAAATTCAACAGTACCCGAGCCGGGTTTTGAACCCACGACTATTGTGTTCGTAACACTACTATAGTGTTCGTTTGGTGGTTACCTTTTTAGTAATTTAACTACCTGTGTCATACGATAAAACCTAACATTTCGGAGGTGTTTTGAATAATATACGTGGAACTAAAATGAGCTTACTATCGTAAACAATGTGTAATGTTTTTAATAATATCTACTTCATCGATGTAGTAAAACGATGGACTACTAATGCTTACACACTGAACATATTATTTTTTCAACGATTCAAACCGAAAAGGATACAACCTCAAAGTATCCAAATTCAAAAGGCTATACAGAATGCTACAATAAGCAAATTGTCAAGTCATTCACTGCCAATAGTGAACGTCGCGCGTTTATAAACGAGTCCAATACAATTATACAGGGCGATGGTTGCTTATAGTTAATAATTTTTAAAAATTAAATCAGGATCATCTTTCATGTACACGCAACTCAAAAGATGTTTAGTTACGATTTTATAACGTTAAAGATTTAACTTTTGTTCTTAATCATTTGCAAATCCATGCGACATTTTTACAATTCTCGCAGCCGGCGTGCCAACTTTGTCTCGAACAATTTGGGGCCCAACTGCTTACATGAATATGTATAACCCAAGTTTTCGCACACCTGGTCGCCAAGACCGTAGTCGAATAACTCGGATAATTCTTGCGTCTTATTTTAAATATTAAAGTCGTTTTTGTAGTATTCCAGATTATTCTTTCTTACGAAGTGAGTTATGTGGCAAGTTTCACTAGATATAATATTTAAAAAGTAAGAGAGATGAATTATTTTGGTCGCTCAGTTACGGCACATTATTATATGAGGATCATATTGAATACGATATGCCGAGTTAAATAAAGTCAGACATGTAAGCACGAAGTATTTTCGACAAGTAGACTAAGTACTCATATCTGTTACTTAAAGAAATCTCTAGACTACTCACACTAATTACAGACTACTAATACAATGCAGGTCAAATTAAAAGGAACAATAGAAGAATTAAATATACGTATGTTACAGATATTGCGTTTGAATATCCATCTCATTAGTAGGTACATACGAGTAGTTTCAAACAAAATTTGATCCACAGTTGATAAAAATGGAAAGATATAAGCTGATTATAAACCTATCAAATATTTGTTATGAAGGCCGTTTTAAGGTCGTTAAAGCAGTTATAAGCACCTCAAAGTCGATATTACGAATTTTGACTACACCATAGAATTTGAGTGCTATGTAACAGGACAGTATAAAAGTACGTAGATTTAGAACATATAGCTGGATTCCTTCATTACATTTATTTTCTGTAAGAAAAAATCTAACTCAGATCCTTGTTCACGACGGACCCACAAAGCGACATTTATGTTAAGGGAGCTGTCATTTCTTTTTATGATAACTACGTACATTACATCTTTAAATAATCAATCTACATTTAAAGTAAAATATTATATTAGTATGGGATGTTTTTTCTTTTTCCTTAGTACAGTTACATCTTCATACTACGCGACATCTGTGGGTGAATTGAGTAAAATTCCGACGCGAGATTCCTGTGATATCCGTTGCGGTGCAATGGCACCACTAGTCGCCTAGTTACTGAGAACGTATTGCATTAACGATTTTGTATTATGAAGTCACCCGTAGTCTTATCGCAGTGGCATATCGCAAGCAATTTGTCAAATGAAGCAGTCTTAGCGGTGCCTTAAGGTGGGCGATTGTTAGTGGGTTTTTCTTAACGACCTTTGCACTACTCATTGCTTCATGGTTTAGATGTTATTTTTTAATTTCTAACAGGCACATATGAGATTCTGCACATCAGCGTTTTATATTCTATAAACTGGTTTATTCACATGCCTCTCCCCTTCACTGGTTAATTTGTACGTTCGGTACTATCGGTACGTGTGCCCCTAGAGCATATTAGGTCCAGAAGTTTCGTTCTTTTGTAGTAATTTAAAAAGGTTTTCTGATTTATACTATATTTTCATAATTTTAAAACACCCACATGTAGTCTTTTGTGAAATTAATGAATGTTTTTATCGACAATTATCGGGAATTCTTGATTCTATAATTTTATAATAGAAATATTGTGGCAGATAATATCAAGATAAGACAACAATATTTTTAGGTAATTCAGAACAGGTAAAAAAAAATAAGATCATGTAAATACGAGTACAAGTAATGAGCTGCCTCATAAAAAACCTTAAGCTCTTCCACGAGATCTAATAAAATATTTGGGGGGAAAAAATAATAATGGTATAATAGTAAGTAGAAAAAATGATGAATAATATAAAAGAATGAACTTCATAACTTAAGTATGACCTCATAACTTGAAATCATCTTAAAAGTTAAATTTTTTACAATTTTTTCACTGAAAAACATTAATATTTCGTCGTCAAAAATTAGGCACAAAGCTTGAATAGGTTTGATATGGACAAGTTACGTAATCTATGACATAACGGTCGAAGTTCAACGGGACTAATTCAATCGTTAGGAACTATCCAGCCGGTTCATTCATATATTTGCAAGTTTATGGCCCCGGACCCGTAGGGTTGGATACCTCTTGTAATATTCAGTGGATCCAATCGCTCCAAATTGGGAATGATGACACCATAAATGGATTTACACCGCTCACCGTAATTGAGAAGAGACGTCGTCATAAATAGTGATGTGTGAATGGAGAATTACAGTAGCGTGGCTGATTAGTGGGTATAATTACAGCTTTAGATGTTCCGAGAAGATTCATTACTTCAAGAATAAAATTAAACGATACATGTAGATTTCACAGCTCGATATTTATGTACATATATTGTTAAATATGTTATATAGACTACCAGCTTTTCATATTTAAGGTATCACAACAATAAATAAGTAGGTAAAGCTTACGAAAATATAATTAAATAACCCTATAATATTAATTTATTTTAGTTTGAAAGATAAAAACATTATCATTCATTTTGGGAATACAATCTAAATATTTATACAATTACATTTATTTTTTATTAAGTAATCAATATAGCGTTATAATGTCTTCGACTACATGCCTGAAAACAATTACGTGTACCTAGTACAGGAATGATTTATTTTCCAAGCGAATCGTAGAAGGCAATATCGTTGAAGATTGATTAGCTTTTAGTATCATTAGTTTTATTTAAATTTTAATGTTCATGTGGATAAGAAACGAGTTTCTAATTTTTTTTAATCATTTTTTTTAATTTTTGTAAAACATTTGGCGGAGAAACTAGTGGACGGTGTTATTCATTTCAATATTATGATTTCAGTGCTTAGACTTTAACCCAGATGTTGAGTTTTGTGTGCATCAGTTTACACTATTTTACCCCGCGATTAGCAAAAAACAAGTCCGTTGAAATATAAAAAGGTAAAGATGATCAGAATGAAAATAAAAAATAAAAATTAATCCGTACATGGAATTTTTCTCAAATGTATCCTTTATTACAAGGGCTTACTGAAATATTAAACATAATCGTCGTATTAAAAAACCTAATGTGTTATCATCCACAATATATCGGTCGTAAAGGAAGGCTTGTCTCAGCGCGGCTTAAACTTTTAATGGCACTTGACGCCTCGAAGCAGGGTTAAACTACATTAGAGTGCTGTATCACGATTTTTAGTTCATGGTTTACCTACTTTCTTTGTACGTATTTAATTATTTTCTTCTTTTTTTGATTCACATACTTATTAATGGAAGTTAATATACTGACTGCCTCGTTGGTCGACTGGTCGCAAGCGTGACTACCGCTCGGGAGGTCCTGGGTTCAAATCCTGTGTTGGGTATTATTTGATGTTTGTAATTTAGAATATATACTAGAGATCGTAGTCTAGATTTGAGCTCGATGTATGCCAAGAGGCTCGCCATCTATTCCATAGGGCGTAAACGTAACTGGTAAAGTCACAAAATGTAGTCAGATACTCCAATAGCAAAGTGAGAAAAATTATTTGAAAAAGCAGGTGATCTATTTCATGTCGTTGAAAAAAGGGGCATACGACCAAAATGGACAACCAAAATCTCAGACAAAATTTTAACCAATTACTAATTAAGTACCACATACAAATATTGCAGGCATAAGAAACTCCAAATTTGTACATGTCGCTTCATCACCAATGTTGTTAATATTTATTAATTAGCGCACTGTTAATTCTTCAAGAATTATATGGAATTTTTTATCTGTATATTGTCACCATGGATGTTACGACTTACGACTAAACACGTGTGTTCTTTGATCTTGTAAAATTTTCCCGAACAAAAGTAAATATTGGAGCTAATTTCCTAATTTACCCACACAAAGCAGTGTAGCGACCAAATAACCCTAAAGCGGAAGAGGTCAAGGGTGCTCGCAACGTGGCTAACAAATTGAGATCGTCTGATATGTTGCCCGAAATAAATCTTCGTCGAGAACAAGGTTTACGCTCTTTTGTTTATTGCTACGTGTTATTATGGCTTTTTATATGAGTAGCGAATGTCGCAATTTTGTTACTGGCAATGACATGATCATGATTATGATATAAATATGGTACATCAGTTATTACTGTATGTAAATTGTTTCGTTAGGTTTAAGTCAGGCAGCTCCATTCTTTTTAAATGTACCACACGTAGGTACTGTTCAATTAAAAATAAATATCTGCATGTTTCTAAATTCTATGTATGTATGTATTCTTCAAAAGTGTAACAATTACAGAAAATTCTTGTGAATAGCTGGACCGATTTTAAATGAATTATTTGTGGGTGTTTGAGCGAGCCCCTGATGGTTCATATTCATTGTTGGGCTCGTTTAGTGACGCTACGGTCGTATTCCAAGAAAAAACCAGGTATTTTTTTTCCGAAGTTTGTTTTTCAATGCTTTTCGCGTATCAATTCACGTAATTACAAAATTGCCCCTTCCCAACACCCTCCAATATTTTGTAAAATATTGGAGGTACCATGCACTAAATAATATCAATACCCGAGAACTTTATCGGGTGTCGATATTAGGAGATATTTATAACAACAGTAGCCCGATCGCGTAACAAAGCTGTAAACGCAATTATATAATTTAAAAAAGAATGTAGCTTATTACTAGGAACTATATTTAAAGGTATTTAAGAACTAATAAATGAGCTAAATGTGTACAAAGAGACCGATAGTGCCAGCTTAGAATCGAGATAC
Source organism: Microceris miodesmiata (assembly GCA_018245735.1). Taxonomy (NCBI): domain Eukaryota; kingdom Metazoa; phylum Arthropoda; class Insecta; order Lepidoptera; family Hesperiidae; genus Microceris; species Microceris miodesmiata. Next base: position 17,702 of record DWEC01000079.1, read on the forward strand.
AGCGCTCTAATGTAATTTCACCCGGTTTCGAGGCGTCAAGTGCCATTAAAAGTTTAAGCTGCGCCGAGACAAGCTTTCCTTTACGACCCGATATATTGTGAACGTAAAGACCTTTTATGCTATATTAAGGGTTTGTGAATGTGCACTTTTTAAAGTATTACCTAAAAAATAAAAATAAAACAATATCGATTCGAAAATTCGTGGTATGTAGCACACAGAAACTGTTAAAAAATTATCATTTAATGTCCAATTTTATTACATGATATCATCACGCTAGGTCTCTTACAAGATATGCAAAGAGCACCGGTCGTATGGTATGTTATGGTAAATACATAAAAATAAATAAAATTGACTAAAATAAAATGCTTAAGGTTGTTTTTAAAATCAGCTACGTACAAATTTTTATTTTAGGATGGGCTTAGGAATAATGAAAATTAATTCATATAGATAAGACAATTATCAGACCAAAAGATCCAATTGAATTTATAAATTTTTCAATAACTGGCACACAGCTTAAGTTGAATCAGAAACAAGAAAAGCAAAACGGATTAACCAACCATGACTGTCACAATTTGAGTACGTGTCAAATTATAAAACATGACGTCAGAATGAATGCGCCTGTTGTTGACTGCTTTTACTTGATTTAGGACCTTAGAATAAAATTTCCACACCAAAATTCCTTTTCAATGGTACCTATACAACAGAGAAACTCAAAATCACATTGATACATACATACATACGAGTACGTATATCGGTGTTGTGCAGCTTTGTAGGTAATGTGAACAGTAGCGTCATCTATTAATATCAGTAGGATTTTTAAATTTAATTTACTTGTTTTAATTCGGCAATTACTGGAGTTCTGAACTAGTACATACACATTTCGTTATTTCTAATGCATTTATTATCGTTTGTTATTCCTAATGCATTCTTGATGCAACTTATTTGGAAGCTCGTCCATCATACACTATCACAATTTCTCTTGACGTGAGGGCGTGAGGAAGCAATCTATGAATGAGACTTGCACCTTTATCGTTTTCTAGCTTGTTTAAATACAAAATATGTAATCAAAGCAATTTATATTTAAAAAAATATGCCGCTGGAGATTAGCAGTGAAGTGGCATCAAAGGGGCATAAAATAGCCAGTAATTGAAATCTATTAAGACTGTCTGGAGACTAAAAAGACACATAACAATGCAGAAGAGTCCGGCCGATGACCAACCGGTTAGTCAGGATTAGTCGGGGATGTGCTACACCGAGATACTTAATTGACAGAGCGCTGATAATACATCTGTTTACAGATTGGAAACAGCTAGTTAATTCTAAGTATCTACTACTTACAACTATTTATCTACAATATGACTATTTCGGATAAGTTGTTCTCGTTTTTGTAACGCAAGCTGGCAGGTGACATTATGGTATGCATGTAATGTCGTCTAAAATATAAGAGAAACAACCAACGCATTTTAAATCATAACGGCGTTGATAGTGTCGGCGGTCTTTTGGATAAAACTCATCTCATATAGCTGACATTAACACCTCGGGGCACGTTTATTTACAGACGAAACTAATTAGTAAGAAGGACTATAATGTAATACATAACAATATTAATTCGATATGCGTTAAACTATTTAAATACACATATATAATACATTATTACTGTTATTGTATGAATATATTGTGTCTACAAATGACCATTGTAATTATAATATTTGACTATAGTCGATTTCATAACTTAGATGAGATAATAAACGAAATAATGTTGATAACTTAATGTCCGTAAAAATATGTGTTAATAATAATGTTATCGCTATTTATTTATTAAAAATAAATACAATACACTTGCCAGCAATAGATGTGTAAGCAATAACTTCCCTTATCAAATTAAGACAAGAGGATTTTAAACAATTATCAATCCACGGTACCATCAAAGTACTTTAAGTATATTGTATATTCCTTCATGTTCCTCGTACTAATTATCTTTCTGTTTTTAAGATGGCTAAAGTATAAAAATGTAACTTAAATATATTACCGGAGCGGCGAGCGGGGCGGCGCGGGCGCGGCGGCGAGCGCGGGCGCGGCCGCGGCACACAGCCACAAACTTAATGACACCTCGTGAAAAGGCGAGATGAGTTATTTTTGAGAGGAAAAGGCGAACGTCAAGTGGCGCGGTTGTTTTACGTGCGCTGGTGGCGTTTTGTTCGAACTAACGAGGTCAATAGTTGAGTCACGGTTCGCGGCGTGTCGGTAACAAGTTCCGCGCGTTTGTTATACCAGACCTCTCTAGTGGTTCATAACTTTTTGGCAACACACGCTAAGCACGTCGGAATCAGCAGTCTACCATGCATATGTACGTCGACGACCTGTTTATTCTTTATCGCTTAAAGTCTCTTCTTAAAATAGTATTAAGTATATATACCTCAGTGCTTAATTACGCATTGAGGTGGCTAAAAAGAATAGATGAATAATATTATGTAATTTTAAACTAACTACTAGCAATAGTACATGTACCTACTCGTATATATTAAATTCGACGTTCGTATTATAGGTTATTAATCATTAATTTGAATTTAGAATAATTTAGATCAATCTGTAAAATAAGGAATTGATTATAATTACTTTGAATTTGCATAAATAAATATTAATTAACTTAATCGTATTAAAATTACATTATAGATTGTACAGCGTGGTGTTTTTTAGGAATATCACATAAATTTTATGCAATTTTAAATTAAATTTTATGTATTTTCTTAATAAAAGACATTTACAAAATAAAAAGTGAGACAATAAAAACAAATAACTAATTTATATATTTATAAATAACGAAGATAAATCAATGATGAATTTATATTTTTTATGTAATTATGTAAGTTAATGGATGGCGTACAGTATTTTGAATTATTATTATAATAAATCTTCAGGCAGGCTCTTTAGATATATAGGTAATGTTTAAATATTAAAGATATAATGTTAAAACGTTAGTCATAAAACCAGATTGTAATTTACCAAGGCATTGTGTGCCATTGTATGTGAAGGGAAAGCGACCCAACACGTGCTTGCTTTCACATTGCGTTTTTATTTTCCATACTAGAGACGTCTTTTAGACGTCTCTAGTATGGAAAATAAATTTTAGAGACTAGGTACTGACGTATTTTATAATGCCATGTTCATTGACTTTAAGTCATAAGTCTTTTGTGGCAACCCAAAATATATTATTCTTAATGGTTATTTGGAACTAATTCTCTGCTCAGTGGAATGTGATTTTCAGCTCTAAATGTAACTTACCGTCAAATATATTACCAACGAATATTGTTTAGTTAAATATAATATGTAAAGATAGATACATGCTATCTATCCTTAAACAGAAAATGATTAGCGAAATTTAGCGACATTTGGCAGTCTTACGTAGCTTGGGAACTAAAATGGTCATCTTGTGGTATCATATACAATAAAACCTTTAAATAAGATTTGACATTTAACAGCAACTATACATATTTTGATCATATTTCACATAACATAAAGTCTATATTTCCCCGACGAGGTAGACAAAAAAGTGTAGTCGGTAATCGTACTCTTTACCGACTACATTATAGGTCCCATGGAATAAAGGCTGAGCCCTATGCTCTAACCCCTTTAAGACCCGATTTCTAGTTAGAAAAACTAGTTTATTACTAGTTAGAAAAACGCAATAGGGGAAATAGGTAATACCGAACCCGGAGATCGAACTCAGGACCTCTCCTCGCTCAGCAGTTGCACTAGAAATAGATATCGACATGTTATGTGTATGTATATCTTAAAACTTTGCGAAAACAATTATATTTTATTAATTTAAAAATGCATTCGCGCTATTTCATAACAATGTTTTCGAGGCAGATCTTGGATGACCTACTTACTGTATACCGAGAAAAAAAGTTACATTTCGTTTATCTAAACTCTGCAATACGACCAACGCGAAACACATACCTAGTAGGTAGATATGTACATTTCTTCAAAAATCCACCAACATTCGTACGTCATCTGCAAAATTGGAAGTCGGAATCGAACGCGAATGGCAATTCCGACCATACATTCCCACGTCAAAAAACAAAAACCCATCGGAGTGACGTCAGGCCCCGCGCACCAAAAGAAAAGCGCGCGAAAAAAATCCTAGCAGATCGCGTATCGCGCCCGCACAAACGCATCTCGGTTTTCGTTCGAAGAAGTGATTTGAACAAAAAAATGTAGTATAAGGTTGATCACAGGCACCGATAACGCTTGTGCTACCGTTTACGCGCCCATTGTTCGAGATAATAATAAAAACTCGACAAACAATGGCGGGCAGAACAAGACCGAGTCGTTGCCTCAAACACGCCCTACTTGAAGCATAAAAAATATTACGTGTAGTGGACGCGTTCGTCTTATTACGTTCCCAAGCTCATCGTGTGTTTTTTACTACACTTATAGCTTTTTTTTCCAATCATAAAGTGGAATTAATTCCATTTTTAAATACGAATTATTTTAAACCAACGCGCTCATTCCGAAATTTTCAACTACGTACAAAACAGTTATAAGATTATCAGACATTTTCATTTGACTTTTATTTAGTTGATAAATATTACTGTTTTTAGAGCAATTTTTACATATTTGTCTACAATACATGTTGAATATATATTGGCAACACAGAAAATATGCTTAATGCCTTAACTTTTTAGTTTTTAAAAGAGTTGTTAAATTGCGTTCGGAAGGAATAAATGGAATTAGTCATAAGTACCTTAGTAACACATGTGTATCACCCTTGTGGGATTGTTGTGTAAAATTCGTCGAGCTTACGACCTAATGAAAGTACAATCGAATACATAATTATGAACAAAGCGGTGCTATGAAGTGAAAAGCATTTTTATGGTGAAAAGAAAATGATGTTTTGTCTATACTTATCAAAATAGCATACTTGCGAGGATTACAACGGTATAATTAATGAAAATCTGATACAAGCAAAGAATAAAAATAAATAAATAAAATAAGATTTAAAATTTAAAAAGCAAGACACAGCATTTTCATTGTAAAAATTTAAT
>DWEC01000080.1:0-22723 GCA_018245735.1 Microceris miodesmiata
GTGTACATTGTATGTACATATGTATGTATATTTATATTTCAGTATACTGGCGATATACTTGACGAATACATAGTTGCCATTCGCCTCGTCAGGGGGCTCGGGTGAAACTTTAACGGCCTTTCAGATTTGTGGCCTGTGAATTATGGCTTCTGTTAGTGACGTGCTCGGTTGAATGGATTATCGATATCGATGTTTTTGTATTTTTTTATGTACATAATAAATTTTATTATTATCAAGTCTTTTTATAGTACTAATCTTTTTAATTTCATGTTGCACGGAAGCAATGTATTATTGTTATCAAAGTAAGTTCATCAAAATAACATTACACTTATACATATAACAATATGAAGAAAATTTTAGCAAATATTTATCACCATCTAGTTGACTTTAACATACATAGTAAACAATGTATTCCAAAAACTAATGTTAGAAGTTGTACAAGGACTTATCGTTATCGACACATTTTACCGATATCGGTACTTTACTGGTATCGATATCCATCGTAAAATTAATGAGAAATACAACATTATTTCTTTCGCAAACTTCTCAAAGGTCCGTTTAGTGGTTGCATGTGTCGAACAGATGTAAACCTGCGACCCTGCGCCCTTGGGCCCAAAAAACTTTCTCAACATTCCTTCTTCTTTTTTGTGTCGTTCCAAAAACAATGAATGACGAGCGTCGCGTAAGTGTGGACGTGAGATTTTTGAGAATATTCGATAATTTTATTCGATCGATAAGTTTTGACTTATTTTGACGCCGGAAGTTCGAAAGGATGTGAACAGAGTGAGAATGTGAATATATGTGAGAATCGATTTGAACTTCTTATAAATTCTCTTGAACAGGCAAAAACAACTGATTTTAAATTGTCCCGAGATATTTATTTATGTGCGATATGATATCATACATAAAGAGAGAGAGACACAGAGAGGGAAAGAGAAAGAAATTCAAATGTAAATTCTTTAGTTCGTGTTAAAACGTAACCTAATTGCAGAACTCGAGCTACCACCTTATCTATTATTGTTTTATTAACATTATCAAAGATGCTTTAGTCCGTTTCTCTCTTACGACTATTAACCAGCACGATACCCGCGCGATGTCCATTTCAGCTTTTTTCCAAGCTCCAAGGATTAAATCCCGACACGTCCCTCTCATTTTGCACATATAAGTACCTTTTAAAAATAATATTAAACTCATCATAATAGTGAGCGAAAACTTTTGAGTCAGCCTACGCTAGACCAATGCAATGGACCATATCCTTGATATATCTCATTCTGGACGATACAAACGTTATTGATGATGTTGTCTACGCTGTCACAAGACTGCATTTTAGTATTACATTTAAATTTAATAATGATAGTATTTAAGAAACGATATATATAAAAGTAAACGCACATGTGTCCTAATATTAATGTGTATAATTTGTATTACAAATGTTTTGACTGAATATTTGAATAAAATGACTGAGCTACAGTATCACAGTCATTTGTGATTTAATAAAGATGGTATTAAACAAACAATACATATAAAGATGAACGCACACATGTCACCTAATACCCCTTAATTATATTCCGAAGGATTCAAAGAAAGAAACCATCCGACACGAGATAATTTATTAGTATGTATGTAGCTATTGTTCTGAGTTAGTATAATATGTACTTCCATTATTGGGAAGATGGTCACCCAGCAGTGTACACACCAAAACGAATCGATCAAAAGCGAAATTGATACTTATTTCTATAACAGTTAATCACATTTTTCAATGCTTACCTAGTGTATTGTTATTCAAATTGTGTGGTTAGGGATAAATTTTTAAATCTGATAATTAGGTCCGCCATTGTGAAGAGTGTGTTCGTACATGTATTAAAATAAAGAAATCCAGTGATATGAATGAATGAAAGTCGCTGAGTTATAATCGTTGAATTAACAGTTCGTAATATGTATTCTGTTTTCTTTTATAATCTTTATGAATTTAACACGAGTTTTTTACTTTCATATGTATTACCTACTGTTTGTGTCTGAAAAGGTCATGTTTAGACGCGTGATCATGATTTTATCACCATCAACTCATCAAATAATCCACTGTTGGGATTAAGTCAGAATAAATTGAAATAAAACTGATAGACTACCGATGTTGGTTCGGATTGCTAAACTTCAGGTCTAGCTTTAATCAGAGGCATTTCCCCGAGGCCATAGCCCTGGATCCGTATCATTGAAATTCGAAATGTAAACCACGAATAATATTAGTTTTATTAAGATCATGTAATCTTGATGTGGACACTTATTATATAAATAATAAAAACATCCAAAAAATATCAAATACGCAAGAAATGTACACAACGACATAAACCGCGATAGATAGAACATTAAGTATTATTCTATAGATCTATATCTATACTTTATCTATAAACGGTCCCAATCATTGTTAGAAAAGTAAAAAGTTATTTCCGTTCATCAAATAACTCAAAGATAAAGATTACAACACATAGCGCTGAGAGTTATTCGCATGCCGACACGACTAGATTAATGCGATTATAATTTGAGAACAAGCGGCACTTAGCGTGAAGCGCAATTCGTTAGCTATTTTATGTGGTACATAAAGTCAAATAACAAAAGTGTAACAATTTGTCTGACCGAACGCCTCATTATTGTAATGAGAAATATCTTTGTTATTTCGGTTAGGCGTCTTACGCACGCGCGGACTTTCCGTCCGTCCACGTTTTATTGGAATTAATTGTGTTTACTAGCTCGTTAGTTTTGTATAGTGTATAATTAGCTTTATTTACTGCGATTCAGCTGATAACGACACAGCGTACATAGCTTTATTCAATGAATATATTTATTGTTGAGTGAATAATGAGACAGTTGTTATATAAAAACATTTTTTTGGATATATAAATGTGTCTATAAACTGTGAATTTGTGTGGGTTGTCAAACTTCACACCTTTAAAAGAATACTATGGAGAATTCTAAGATATAAGTTTAAGTTCACGTTTTTCTCCACCGTTATAGCAAGTGATATTCAACCTTATAAACACATAACTTTCTAAAGTTAGAGATGCATGTATAAATCCCAATTCCAAGAGTGGGCAAACGAAAACTATATTAATAATATATGACTGTTTTAATTGTATGCGGCTGAATAAAAAACCGAGACGACATAAAAACGGAAGGGACAGAAGAACATAGAAGGCTAAAATCATATAAGTTCCAGATATAAGATCTGCATAAATATTATTTAAGTTCTTAAGATACGTATCGGTAACAACGTTGAATACTCCTTAAATTTACATTTTTATTTAGATTGTATTATTCTATAGGAAACACGTGAGAATGTCAACAGAAATATTCAAAATAAGAGTAAAAATTGAGAGGACAATTAAAAAAATTAAGAAAATGCAACTCTAGAAACAAAAAGCTTTTTATACTTGTTATCATTGTTACAAATAATGTGGACTGTCATCGATTTACAGTTTGTGATTGATTTATACCACGTACGGCAAATGTATAACGTATGTATCGTAAATGTATATCGTTTTATTAGGCCAATGGTTATTGGATATGACTGCGAGGTTGTCAGAGGTTGTGAGTTCGATTCCCTGTCACAACACGATCGGTACGTGTGTGTGCTGTATCGACGTGTAAAACACAATGGCATATTTGGGCATTTATATTTGTACATCAGTAGTATATTTACTTTAATGGAAGATCTACCTAATTTATGATAAGATGGCCGTGTAGGAGTTGTTCCAAAAAATTCCAGATTATTATTGGTAATCTTTTATGTATATAATATCAGTTGATCCAAATTCCAAAACTCGTATTCTGAGAAAATTATAAAAAGGAGGCACAAAAAATTTGGGACACACTTTATCACGCTACGATAACATGAAGATGCAAATGTTACAAAATACAACGTCTTTTTATACTAAAGAGACGACCGATTCGCGAGAGAAAAGCGTTGATACATGAAATATGTGTCAGAGACCAACGAACTTCGAAACATCAATTGTCCTAGAAAGACTTTCACAAAAGTGAGAGACGCAACCGAAAATATCAAGAAAGAAATTATGTTATACGAAACGTGAATCTTTTGTGAATGTTGTATGGGTTTTTGATAGCTTGGAGCCAGTCCAAGGAGTCTGCATGTGGGTGTATTAGAAACATCACTCGTCTACTTGGTACGAGATCTCGCCGCCAATCATATTTTGTAACTGGCATTTCAATTGCGTTTTATTTAATTTGCATTGTTCTTTTCTTTTTAGGAACCCAAACACAAACGATTTTGTGATTTAATTAGAAGTGTAGTTGTTCTGGTCATTCTATTGTAAAAGTTTATTTCTAGTTTATCTAAGTTTAACTTCTAGTGTCTAAGTAACACACGAGTATATAAAGTTATGAAATCAAAAAATAGAATAATTATCACCGAAATTCACTATTTCACTCCATAATAATATATTAATTCTATAATAATTTGATAAATCCTGACTGACTTATTTTGTTTTAATAAATTAGCTTGTTTACTAGCTTCCGGATAATGGCCACGATTATCTTTGCACATGAGCAAAACAAAACATCTGCCAATGATTCCCGACTTTGACGTTGTGTTCTTGTTGCGCGTTTTAAAGCTTCTTATAATAATTTACTATACTTTCTATAAATAGAAAAATAAATTAAAAACTACGACCAATTCATATTAAATGAGTTATAACAAAGTTACTACAATACGAAGTCACATTTCAAATACGATTTCATAAATATAACTTCTCAACGCCACTAGAACTAAAACAATAATACTAATATCTACACCTTGTAAATTTACTACACGACCACACCACACCCGACCATTTCTCATACAAACTACGTCGTTTGTCTCATCCCGTGATATTTATTCACACGACATCGCATCTAACTCATAACTTTCTTTAATATCAGATATCTTCGACTATAAGACAGTCTTATTTTTAGGGCCGCTGACTGTTTTATTGAAGTGGCGAATATGATTTATGTTCATGAGACAGTGCTCCTGTTTTAACTTCGTAAGGTCTGCACATAATTATTTTGCGGGTCATTTCATTATCTTTGCATTCGCATTGCTATTTGTTAAAAGTGAATTTGGACGAATTTCTTGGACGCCGGATGCACGTTTAATAAACTACGACATAACACTAGTACATAAAGGATTGAAAATATACCATAATGTTTATACATTAAAAAATAACATCAAAACTCACGGCTACATTAACTATTAGTCAATAGACATGCACTTTCCAGGTCCTGTATCTAATTAATATATTTCCTAATCATCTTATAATATATATTTGATACGTTTATGATAATTCGATCGAAAAAGCAACGAATCCATTCCTGCAATAAGCCTTACCCATGAATGAAAGGAAATTTTTATTAACGTCCAAATGTTAAATTGGCATGGGTTAATACAAAAGGTCACTATTCACCAATTTGGCGACATCCCATTTCCTACGGACAGTCTCGTAAGTTCTTAGAAGCTGACTTGTCAGCAGGGAGGCCAAAGAAGGTCTTTTGTTCTGAATTTAAAACATATGGACTTACCTAGAACACATTTTAGTCAATTCCAGATATTTGACGAATAGGAATTTAGGAATAATAATATCAATGAGCAAAACAAAAAGAGCGGTAGAACTTAGAAGAGGAAGAAAAAAATAATATAATATTAGAAGCTAAAGTTCTGCAATCAAATTTCATAAATGTCAAAAGACAATTTATTCCAAAAATGCTGTATCCAATTCTAAAACATGCAATTAAAAAACTGCAAGCGAGACACACCGCGTGAAGTATCGATGTCGGTTCTAAAAATGATACGGCATTACTTAACAAATAAGTTTGCGGTTTAGACACCGTTTTACCACACGATTATACACCTTGTCGCCTTAAAACCAAAGATTTGAGTGAAACTTTGCGGACGAAAGATGAAATTGCTGCTGTTTAGAAGGTGTCGCGTGACACCGTCACATTGGTTTTGGCGTATGACGTTTGGAAATAGCACCGTTTCCTGTGTAAATGATGGTGTAATTTTCTGTCATAACTAATTTTATTCGAAGAGCCGACATTATAGAGACGAAAATTGATAAGAGTTATAAATCAGTCGAATAAGTTATATTTTGATGTGCACGGAACGATTTTGAGACCGGTAGGATAAATGTGATTTTTAATTTTATTTTTATTACGTGTGTTGTTTTATGTTTTTTATAATAACATTTATTATTTTACCATTTTAGGGATATAATGATGGGTTTAGATTTTATTGTACGAATTGCCGCAAAACAATCTAGATATACTGCTCAGCAGTATTACAGACAAAATGATGTAACTGAGGAGTACGTGATGTCATTTAATATATCAGAACAGACTCCAGACACATACTGATGATAGACAGTCAGGTCTAATATTTGTATAACGAGGCAGCCTTGTACACTTACATGGGTGAATATTAAATTACATAGATAATTTTATATCCAGGCATAGCAGAAATATTCGTGCTACTCACACAAATATTTGTCGTGGATAGAAATTAAACATGCACTTCTTTTAAGAACAGTGACGGTCACTTACCAAATCAGTAGATCCGTCAACATTGTACGAATATATAAACATGTATATGAACATTTTACATCTATACAAGCGTGTACTGAAAATGTTTAATGATCTGTATTGTATAAAGATTGCATTAAACATAACAGTACCAGCTGTAACAAAAAAATTAAACGTTCAAAGCTCAAATATAAGTATACAGTACAGAACACCGTTCATGTTTAACATTTACGACATTTTTATGATTTCTGGCATTCAGTGTAATTCGATTGCGTTAGTTAGTGTTACATTACGAGCGAATTTTGCAATAAAATTCACCTAATCAAAAAGTTCCGTGGAACGTGTACCTAATCATAAAAAGAACATCCATGATCCATCAAAATCCAGCCAAGGTCCGATGGCCAACGCACGCGTAGACGAACGAAATTTGACTTACGAACATTCGTAATTATAGGAAGTAGACATCAAAAGCGAAATTTTCAGTAGGAAGCTATTACACTACCTACACAGAACTGCTGAAGATGAAAAGAGAATTTTATTTTTAATCGCCGCAATCGTAGACACGACCGGAATATAAAATAGAATTATTAAAAAGGCGACAACGACGCATCCGCTTCCTCCCGTAGTCGGGTTTCGGTGGCAATATTCGGTGTTCCGTGCGCCTAACCCAAATTACTGTGTCTTGTAGAACGAGGCTTATGAATACTTGTAACAATCCATCGGTTAGTAAGGAAGATAAGAAGATTAATTCATTGCGGTGTTTTGATGTTCTCATATATACACAAGTACTGACCTGACCTGAGCCTCAATTATGACAAATTTAGATAATATTCGTAAGCATAATGAGAATATATAAAATCTATTTAATATACCTAACATATTTACTTATATGATGTCATCGAATTGATCATGATGGTCAGAACGGTGAAAATTATTTACGACAAGTAAATCAAAGAATTACTTCATAACATCTGTCTATTTCGATTTTACATCAGAGAAAACAGGTAGCTTTTATATTATCCGCATTTGAAAAGCGTAAGGCCATAACCCAGAAATGTCGAAACTTAACTCCATAATAAAACACAAGTTAAGTGCACTGATAAATTATTTCGAATAAACATTTCCTAGCAAATATCTTGTAAATTAGTTCTTAAGAAAGTTCGTGATCAACACAATTGTTGCAAAGTTTATTCATTATTACGCTCTTAATCTTTCCGTGTATTTAGTTCCATAGGATATATATTAAACCAAAAATTTCATCAACTTATCATCATCACCGGTCCACCGTTGTATTTTTTTCTTACTCGTATTTCTGCCAAAACGGGATTTAGAATCATGTTATATTTAAACTGTATGAGCATCATTCATCATCACCGTCATTATCAGCCTACTACCATCCGCTGCGGGACATAGACCTCTTCAATAGCACGCCACTGAACTCGATCTTCAGCTTTTCGTATCCAACCACTGCCAACCACTTTGCGTATATAGCTTATACTCCACTTAGCTGGAGGGCGCCTTACGCTAGGTTTTCAAAGTCACGGTCTTCACTCCAGAACATGTCTGCTCCAGCGCCTATCGGTTCTGCGGCAGACGTGACCAGCCCACTGCCACTTCAGCTTGCTAATCCTTTGGGCTATGTCGATTTTCGAACTTTGGTTCTCTGTCAGAGCGCCTCATTTATTTGTGCGATCTTTCAGAGAGATACCGAGCATAGCCCTCTCCATAGCTTGCTGAGCGATCTTATTGGTAGATCAGTCGCACCGTAAGTGTGCACGTCTTGACTCCGTATGTCATAATAGGCAGAACGCACTCATTGAAGACTTTCGTCTTCAGGCTTTGTGGTAGCGGTGACGAAAAGACTTGACGAAGTTTCTTATATGCTGCCCAGCCGCTGTCTTCTGCGGGCCTCCCTTCCGAAACTGTTTCTACCAAACTGCAATACTTGCCCAAGGTAGGCATAGTCCTGCACAACTTCGAGAGCATGAGCATGAGTATCCCTGCATCTATTCATCTTGATTACTTATTCTTTCTTCATTGTCTCTTAATTCGCTCTATCACCTGGTATAAACGACACCACAAAATATCAGACCGTTGCAAAGTATCATACACTAATACGCAAATATTTACGGTCACGGAAAAGTCGGTTCAAATTCCACATGAAACACGATACCGCTATGTAATTGGCGACCGAGAGACACTTGCACGCAAACACCTAAACCTTCGGGAATCGAGATTAAAATTATGATCCCGTTATAATCAAATGATGGAATTTTATATTTCTATTAAAGACTTTGTGGGTTGTTTTGTATATTTATCTTCTATAACAATATGTACAACAGCGCAGCAAGTATGTAACTTTGGTTGTTTGTGATCTCTGCCTACCCCGTAAGGGACGTTTTATGCCGTCTTATGTATCTACATATATAATGCTTTACATCATAAACCACAGAAAGCGATGTGCTTCATTACTTATTATTTTTCTGGTTTTTGTTTGCTGTTTTGTTATACATATGTATACCTATTCTAAATTAGTTTTAATTGACTTTATGATTTACTATTATAATCTAAGCTTTAAACTGTTTTCTTATTATAATTTTAGTTTCAGCTATTAATGATTTCATAATAATTGCATTGTATTAGATGCACTTTACAAATGCCACGTTTGCTTAAAATATATTTTTTTGTCTACTGCTTGTGTACGAAGGGTCGCCCGCCATCTTGTGTTTATTTATAGAGGCGCGTGCGCCAGTTTCTTTTGGTTGCTTTCAATTAGTTTGATTTGTGGGAAATCGATTTCACGGAACTCATGTTCCACGGAGTTCATAATGGTCTTCACACGTGAACCAAATTACTCATCTGCATGATCAAGGGAATCCGATATATTTCGATCAATGCAAGAAATGAATGGGTAAACAAAAAATGTGTAGAAACGAACTTTAATATTGTTGGAGCGCTTATGAAAATCGAACTCATTATCTCCAGTTCAAAAGCGAAGATATCTGGACGACCGTAACCAATAGGCAAAAATACCATTCAATATCATATCAATATCATACTGAATTACTAAGACAACCAGACATGATAAGTCACAAACATTCTTTAACGAAAGGTGACTTCGTTAACATACTCTAATAGGATATGAATAGATGGAATAACGTAGGTGTAAAATATTTCTGATATCTAGAATTCTACACGCACATAGAATCTAACCCATCACCGCTTTATACAAGATGTAAACGACTTTACGCTTCACCTCTTGATTTACATCTCATATATTATCCGTGCAAAAAGCCGGGATTTATTCTAACAGCGGGCGAGGCATAAATTCATCTGAGCGTCGCATAATTGGCTGCGTCTCATTAGATCAACTCGTCTACTTGTGGCAGATTCGTGTCGTTTCCTCTGGTGTTGTAGGTGTCGCTTTAATTTCACTTTCTGTCTCGTCCAGTGTTTTATTGTTGTGGCCGGTCAAATCTCCTTGACGGATGCCCACTTAAAATAAATGTATGTACTACGGCGTGTGCGTTGAGTACTTATGGTAATTGCGTCGGGGTCTACCAAATACGCAAAGAAGAATGTTCGGGTATAAGAAACTTTGTTTGGTTAATATTTTTCGTTTAGTCGATTATCAGACTAAATTCATAACAGATTATTCGTTCATCGTTTATTAATTTTTGTACTTATCTGTAACACTTGCTGACCACGAATTACAAATTATCGGAAAAATATTTATCTGCACTTAATCTTTCATCATTGTAGTTTGTATTCAGATCATCCACGTTTTATAAAATGTTATTCACTTTAACAAAAAATGTTTTAATATGTTCTTCGACTTATGAGCACAACATTACATGAATAGTGCAATAAAGGAAATGTGTGGAAACAGATCCATTTGGTGCTATTAAATCGGATATTGCTGACTAAGTTGTTATCGCATTCATCAGCTTTGGGATATATCATTGGTTCTCGATTTCCTTCCGGGTCATCTAATTTAGCTGTCGGCTGCACCGAATAACGGTGGGTAGGAAACCATTAGTCACGGACACTGTTTCCCGAGGCATTACGGACGTTGTTCAACCCCGGATATTCGATGCTAGATTTAACCCCAAGAAATTGAGGAAAAAATAAATCGGTAAATCTCATTCAAATACCGTCACTATTATACTCCCTAATATGCGTAAAAATTGCGTAGACATTTCTTAAACTACAATTTGTAGTTTAAGAAATGTCTACTGAAGCTGTTTTCAAATTATTGTGGCAAGCATTGAATGTTCATTATAAACATATTAACATTAAATCATTGATGGAGTATGAAAAACGGCAGACAAGCAGAAAATCATCTTACAGCACCCCAAGTGTCGTATAAGCTACAAGTGTAACTACAATCATTAAATGTAGTCAAAGTAATACAATCCTTATTGCAAAGTATTGCATGGCGTAATATTGATAAATTTAAGAGTAGATACTTAACATAGAATTCAATATCATAAGCCATTGAATATAATCACACGGCATGCAGATTAACCATATAATTTTAAATCGGCGCAGACGTAAGATCTTGTTTAAGATAAAACGGTTACAACGTTGTGATTAATGTCGCTTTCAGAGGAATTGTTTTAACCGCTTTCTCTTGTCTGGTAGTTTATAGTAAATACAATATTGCAACTGGATGCCGGCTTGCTTAAAAATATTGTTACATGTACAATAGTTGAGTACCTGTACAATAATATTTATATAATTTTTATAACAGTAATTTAAAAAATCTTCGTAATTTCTCCATACAGTATTAATACAGTTCACTCCTCCTCTAGTCGCAGAGCTTTTACGGGCTTACGTAATAATAAGGTATACATCTGTTTGGTTGTCATCTGATCCATCTTCATAAGCGTTGCTTAACGGCAAAAGGAGTTGCAATCATACAATTCAAGATGGCGATATTTTAGCTGTGAAAGAATTCAGAATCTCAAAAAAGAAAATAGATAATAGCCTATAAATTGAGTTAACGCCAATAATAAATGTTGATTAATAGGAAAACATCGAACATACAGAAGCAAATTTAGTGTTGATCCGTCATCGTTCGCGCGAATCGTGCGCCCGCGCACCGTCTTCGGATCACTTGCGTCATGACAGAAGAACAATACGAGATGATTTGTTTATGTACGATTGTTTGACTCTGTAGGCGTAGGTCAGGCGCCAAGCTTGACGCTTTGAAACAAAAAGGTACAACGAATTGAAAAGCAGATGAACATTGAAGCAAAGACAAAAGCATTGAATACAATGGAAATGCCGTTGAAAAGATCGCGCACGAAAATCAAGTCAGTGCACAGGAAATGCTTTCTTCAGGGCATTAAGTCTTGCCTTATTGTTAAATAAGAATCTATTAAGAATAAATAAATTGTCATCAATGTACAGCGGTAACAACCCACAGCTTTATTTTTGAGGTGTCAGACCCATGGTCTGTAGCTAGAACCTTCGCGTAGCTTTGAATAAGTTATGCATGTTTTTAACTTTAAACACCAGATTTTGCTGAGACGATGACATGTCATAAAATGGAAACATGGAAATATAAGATGTGAAATGAAATCATCGTCAACTCTTTTCTCATTCCATTTCTGGACACCAGTCTCCTCACAAAATGAAAATAGTTAAGGCTATTATAGATTACTACGCTACAGATGTACTCCAAGAACTTATGTGCACATGTCCATCAGGTGATTCATAGGAATATTTCCTAACGTTAACAATTACGCAGACAGTAATCGAACGACGATTGTACATATGATATTGACAATATGACTTTTCAATATAAATAATTCTCAACGGCCTCTTTGTCTCTCGTTCGTATAACGTATTCAACAAACCCCTGCTTAATGTTTATGCAAACGTGTCAAAACTTATCGTACCACGTCTATCGGGACAGGCGTTACATTACCAAATTCGTTGGCATTGCGTATAACTGTACCCGCGTGGCCGATTAAATGTAAACTAACTCTTTGTATTCGACGCGCACCTCAAGTAACACCTCTATACGGGGGGCCTTCAATGCAAAACGATTTGCAGTTATATTAATATTGTATTGTTCACTTGAATGACTATTCGATGGATCTTAAATGTGTGTAAGGCTAGTTTCGTTTCCTCGATTTGAGAAAGTACTTGAGAGTTTTCAAATATCGTCGCCAGTTAAGTGAATAGCAAATTTCTTTTTGTCTGCTTTCATTTATATTTTGCTTATTTTATGTTTGTATATTTTCAACAAAAAGTGATCAAAACGGTACTTGAAAGGACATCTCTCAATAGATTTGGTGTTGATGACTGCGGCCAGTTTTATTACTACTTGTGTTGAAATTGTTATACCTCAGCTTCTTTTGAAGTATCATATTAACGGCATTCAATAACAATAAGTCCAAATAACATCTATCCTGTTAGAGTGGAATTCAACGGATGTTAGCTAACAGTTGTATAGAGTTTGCCGTATTAATAATCGAAATATTTATGTTTTCGCTATGAATTCCGTAGAGTGTGTAACACGTGTTACTTTGGAGTATAACCCGTGAAACTAATGCAAAGATTAGGTATTTCCGTTCTCCCGCGCATCGCGAATGCTTAGCCAGTGACTCATATTGATCTTAGCGAAGTAGACATGACGGTTGGTTAAGTAGAGCGTATTAGAATTTGAGTTTAATCCAGATTGAAGGGTTGCGGACCGTGTGAGCCAAAGAGGAAGAAATTTGCTCATTATGTGCGAGATGGATAGTGATATAGGTTTCCGTGATTTTAGATTAGGAAGACGAAGTGGGTAATTAATGTAACCAGAAGTCACTGAAATGTTTCCGACTTGTGATACAGTGTTAGAAATAAGCGAATGAGATGATGAATATACGGATACAGAATTTCAGTTAGAGGCAAATTAATTTCACATGGGCAATATATGTTTAAAGAAGGAACGTAAAAGGCCGTAAATAAATGTAATTGTACATGTGGGCGCACGGAAAACAACTGAATATTTACGTCCAATTCAATCTACGCACTCAAGGGCGTCAGCCGCCCCGTCACAAATGATCTCATCTACAAAGATATTGTCATTACTTCAGTTATTAATGAAGATGCAAACTTAACCGCAAATAAAACTATTGGACTAGAAACTTTACATAAAACATTACCACTGGAGCCAGATGACTCACCGGTCCTACAAGACGAGACGCCGGCCAGACTCCGTTGGAACAACAAAACTCGTGCTTACTCACCTCATGACCAACACTTGTCATATTGATAGCCAGAAATAGAACAAGTCTGTGAAAGTTTTATGGGTTTATTACTCATATGTGTGAGATGTCATTTTTGGACGGCGTCTGTTTGCCTTTAAAAGGGTTGCAGAATATAGTTATGATATCATTACTTGGATAAACATAGCCAATTTTCTTTCCCTTTCCCTATGATCATGCTTCATCGTTAACATTTATTAGATTCCTTCCACATGTTGCACCCTCATGCCTCTTATTGCTAGTTTTCATTTTCTACCCGATTGCTGTTTGTAGTAGAACGCTTTCCTCTTGATAAGGCTCTTCTATGAATTTATACCGGGTATTTATTTTTTTTTATATTTGTATACAGCTGTATTTTCGTAGCCCTGATGTATAGATAAAGTTTAAATATGTACCTACATATAAACAGTGAGCTGATAAGTTCATTTGTACGGCTGTAGCTTCTTGTACTGCACTGCACTGCTCGACCACAAGGCTATAACTACCTTAAGGAGACTGAAATTTTAAATTACCATAAAAAGTACACAAATGTGGTCAAAACGATCACAAGTACAAAACTATTTGAACAGATGCTTTATCATTTGCTTTTCGATCATTAATATATATTTTGTTCTGTGCATTGGATTATTTCTCATTTACTTAAGTTACTAATTAAACTGATTAAATCAGTTTTTGATTGTTTTAAGTTGTTACTTATGTCCGTCCTATACCCTAACTCATATTAACGTAATATTACTACGGCGCCTCTGACCAAAAGTGCATAGATATACGTCAAACCACTAAAAGTTGAAATGAATGAAAATCTGGAGATTCTGAACACTATATAAAAGTTGTGTATGAGCAATTGTTTATTGTTCAACACATGCATAACAACACCATTAGACCACTTCAAAGATCCATAGGTTTTGGAGTACCGTTGGAGTTCTTAAAAGCTTTGAAAGGGTTGTTGTCTATTTTTGGTAGGTAAAGTGAATTTACTGTGGAATACACGTTACAGGTACGCACTGAAAATGTTTTTTGAACTTGGTAGAACATTCTTAATGGTATTTTTATCGCACCACGACTGGTAATAAACTTATCGTCTTAAAAGTTTAAAAAAGTTTGGACATCAGTTATAATTTCTTATAAAACAGTACACATTCTTAATTTCTCCTATGAATACAATTGACTGTCTTAAATTTTTTTTTGTTGTTGCTTTTGCTCAAATGATAAATCCAAATATTTAGAAGTGTTATATACACTTTGACTGTATCTTATACATAAACTTTGGTACATAGTTGTGTCCGTTTCTGCTGCTGTTTTGTGTCAAAATGCATTTGCAACATATTAGAAATGCCAAAATTTATACAAAAATTGTTGATTTGCTTAAAAAATATTTGTTTTTAGTTAACTCTTACGTGATATTAACTCTTTAAATACACAAATCCTTTCTTTAATATAAACCTATGAATAGATAATGAAACATCCATCTATAAAGTTTTGACTAACTAAACGTTCAGCGTAGCGCTCAAAGTGTATTATCATTCGTTTCACTCCTTTTTAGTGTTATTCTATATTCTCAGGCGTAACTTTAAACTAGGTAAATGTTATACGGACCCCAGAGTCTATCTACATCTAACTTAAGCACTGCGCCGGCGTCACTTAAGTGCATACTTACATATGAAGAACTGTTCTCTGCATTCTCAAGAGTTGGACAAACATTATTATGAGCGCGGCGAGGGCAGCGCCACCTGGCGTGTTTAAATTGAACTGTACATTTGTTTGTTAACTCACATTCAACATCTTGGAATATAATAATGATCATTATTATATCGTCAGGTCAGGTTCCTTACGGGTTAGCAGAGGGTACTGGGTATCAAATATCTTTATATCTATATAAAACATATCTTGGAAAATAATGTTTCGTTTATTATTTTTTTATTCATACAATGTATATATTCCTTAGAACAGAATCAAATTAAATTCAACGACTTTAACGGGCTCTAGATGCTCAAATGGCTATAAACAGCCGATATTCAGAAGTCTCTTTGACAAACAGTAAATTTAAAAACTTAACATTACCAGTCTACTATTTAAAATCCGGAACAAATGCTACCCTTTCAAATATGAATACAAAGTTGCTGTTTAGCAGCAAAAATAGGGAGGCTGTGTTGATAGTTAAACAAGCAGAGATTAATACCCTGCTTACACAACCTCCATGCAGTAGTAATACCATCCACAGCAGTCATTACGAATCCATGACTATATACATTAAAATACAAAATCGATAGAATTCCAGACGCCTGCTACATCCGATCGCTCTGTCTGCCACAACCTAATGACATAATAACATTTGGAAGCGTCTAGAAAAACACTTCTGTGTCTAACTACATTTAGCGAGATGAAACTAAACCGCTGGAACAAAAAACTCTCAATTTTGTAGATAATGGCAGGTAAATTCAGTTGCGGGAGCGATTTTAATATTTAGAACCATTTGAATACTAATTCGTACTATTATGTCTAGTTCAGAATGGCAGTGGTTGTCAAATTCAATGCACTTTTTATCAAACTCGTTTGCTTATTGTCTTTCTTTGTAAATTATCTATTTATCTGATTTGATGTTCGCTTCTAGATGTGAGTGCGCCTCCCATTAGTTCCAATGATTAACAAGGAACTAGAAATAAAAATGTCATTTTTCCGGCTTTCCTGGCCCTTTCACCGTACGTTATCCCATGCCACAGAAATGTGAAATACAGGTTAGCTTATAGTTTTAAGTAGCACCCTTTCCGTATAAGGGTATCACTAAGGGTATTCTGACTATGGAGTCAGAAGTCAACAGATCATATGGGATTTGTTCGGGGTAAAGGCAGTTTTTTCTCATCTTGATGAGGCAGTTTACTTCTAGTTGGTTATACCTTACGGCTAGTTTACTTCTAATTATACATGTTCCTATTTATAATGTAAAGACCATGGTTCTCTCTACGACTTGGCGAACTACAGTAGGTCCCCAATTGGATGAGACTGTCCGCGATTCTCATTTCTGTCCTAGTAAATAAAATATGGACATGTTGGATATATCTACAAATAATTTTCGAAATTGGATATTTGAATGATAGTTGCTAATATATTTAATTTTAGACCACACTTTAAGTGCATACAAACTTTGAGCACTAGTGACTGAAGCTGTCCTGAATCGACCTCAAATTACAGTTAGTCAAAGCAGACTAGTAAAAAATTTAGACGAGGAAAAATCTACTAACTCTATAACCAACATCGTAATGCAACGAGCCCGCGACAAAAACGAAAAAGAGAGGTATGCAATTATGACACTGCATTACTAAAGCTATTAACTTTGCAAAGAGATTTGAAAAAGTAAATACATACATACATTACCGAGACGACCATTACAGTTTGTGCTGAACTTTGAAAGCTTCTTTCGTTAAAGTCACACATACACGAATGGCACACTAATAAAAGGAAAAAAATGTTTCTTAATTCAAAATAAGATTAAATTTACCAATGGAATGGTAAGTTAACTAAATAATAAAAAGCAATGCGATGTACAATCCACGTTATACTGATGTACATAAATTACAAAAAAGAAAATTTGAAATGGTAAGAATGTAACGGAATATCTATAAACGCAACTCGGTGTATCCTGGCAGCGGATCAGATCGCTTATAAAGAATGTTGCTGAAACGGAGCTGTGAAAAAAAAAAACACGAAAAGCTAGCGGAATGTCTATTTAAGGAAGCTTTTCTCCCAACTCCGCCATATTTAGAGCTCTAACAGAGTTCAAGGGCGACGCCACACTGCATCGCTCGCACAGAATGCTACTGAAACAACAAAGAGGTTTCTTGTATCGGGTGGATATGTGTTCATTTAGAAATGTCCGCGATTTAATGCGTCAATTAGTACTCTTCTCACCAATAGAATTGTTAGGATATAAGCTAGCTGAATAATCTCCGATGAGGGAGGCCGTCAATAAATTATTGTTTGTCATCGATTTATCAGTGTATACTTTCTTTAAATATCTTTCTAATTTACATCGATACCGGTTATATATAGAATTGATTATGGATTTATGTATTTTTCTCGAATGTGATAAGCAATAAATTACAGCCCATGATTTTTGGTTGCAATGAACATTAATGGATGCTATGGTTAGTTGGATTTAGACTTAATGGTAAGTAAATTTTACTGCATCTAGCTGGGTATACTGGCCACATGATGGTAAGTGGTCACCGTGACTTATAAACATTGGCAATGCCAATGCGTTGGTTAATGCCCTTGGCCAATGCGTTGCCCATTTTAAAGAACAGCTAGTCTTCTGCCTTTCTGGAAGAACAGAATCTAATAGTACTCGGGAAATATCTAAGAAGCTAAAAAGTTGTTGCATTAAGTTCACAGGCTACACGATATTACAACTGAAATTTTTGATCAATTGTTTTAATACACAGTTGCGAATTCCTTTGGGGCCAACCTCCTTTGTATAACCTATACCTTTTCAGCACTCATACGTGTACGCAAACATTGTTCGTCTACTCTTTTTTCGTAATACATAAGTGTATTTTCTTTGGCGGGCGTCTGTTGAACTTCATTTGAAGATCCAAACCTTTTTATTGGCCAGCTGGCCCCTTTTAGCCTATTAACGAAGTTCAAGGGCGCCAACAGACCGTATTGTTTATGTAGAATGCTGTAGACCAGACGAGGAGTATTCGCTGTGCATCGTTTTGTTCTGGACTGATCATCGTTTAGTATATTTACTCTGATCGTCAAGGTAGTGATCAGTTATGATCATTATAGGTTTATTTATACCTTTCGATTTACATAAACATTTAATGAATAGATACATCTGATTGATCAATCATTAAAATCAATATTACTCCCAACTTTCTTTGGAGGACGGCTTCGAGCCTGTGGCTCTTCTGATAGTAGAATGACGTTACCTATTAATTTTGAATATTTAATATTCAATAATTCTGCTCATAGATTATAAAACAGTTAAAATTAATTTCTCATAAAGTAAAATCATTATATTTTTAGTGCTCTAATGAAGTTAAACTATAAGGGATTTGAAGCAATTAGCGCAGTCCATTGTCCGGTAACTTAATGTAAATGGTCGGAGATAGAATTGCATTTGAAGCAATAAATTACATGCGTATAATATTATGTGCAATTTAATTACACAATTTTATATCCTACCGCATTAACATAATTATACAAATAGCACAATTTTTAAAAACAATGATAAGCGATTAAATATACGTACGTCAGAAGGCACTATTAGGACATACAAATCATTGACATACAAAACTATGACATTTCTTAAACTAACATGACGATGAGTAGATATCTATAAATACAAAGAAATTAATCTCGAATAAAATTGTTATATACAAATTTATCATTATAAATTACATTTATCATTAACATTAAGTTGTAATCGTAAATGTTAAACTTTTGTTTTGATATGGCAACACTGGTTGTATGTAAGCTGACCTAGTAACATTTCTTCAAAGTTGGTAAATTTATTTGTGTAGCAATGTTTCCCCAATAACTTGTACAGAAACAATAAACGCCTAGCCGACACAAATCTAATTAATTCATTACGTTTCCTCCAAATTGGCAACATTGAATGTAACTTGCGTCTATACAAAGAAATTTAGATACAAATCCCCTGTTTTCCTAGTAAAGCGAACCGAACTGAAACGCGATACTGGATGTTTATAATGAAAACAAAGGTTCCCGGTAGAATGCATTTGAAATGTTCGGTGTAAAAAACATCTATGTTCGCGTCTGTAGCAAAATTGGTAGCTTCCGTCAATTGGAAATAAAATAAGTGCTTAATATTTTTGTTTTGCATTTTTTTTTATTTAATGATTTTTTATTTAAGTATATTTTATTAATTTAATAAATATAAGGAGTCACAGAAGCTATGGTATATAAAGTAATCAATACTTGCCATAGACAATTATGTTTTTTGTTTCCAATGTAATCCATCCATGCACTTTATTATCATCGCAATAAAGTTGAAAATGAACCAAATAAATCAAACCAATCGCTACCAACATTTTGGATCCTATTTCCTAATCACCTTCACACTCCAGATTGGCGTTTATATTTTTTACGGCAATTTTTTGGGTAACTTGACACGATGTCTTTTTAACGTAAACAAACAGACAAAAAGGCTATAAGCAATAAATCTGCAGTCAAATTCGATTACCGAAATGCATGGGGCAGCTAATGTACTATAAAATATGTTTAGTATGGAAACAAGTTTTGTTTATCTGAACTCAACCATTTATACAGTAATAGAAAACATATAATTGTGTCTTATAAACAAATAAATTTAAAATACAACTGGTAAGACGTGGGAGTACCACATTCCATTGCTTACTGTTACAATAAAATCCTCTGAAATAATAATAATAATAGATGGGATGTTGCACATAATACCAAAGGGTACCCTACCCTTTGGTATTATGTGTAACATAATTTCGTACAATTTCGTATAATTTCGTACAAAAATTCTCTAAGTATTTTACAGCCATGATACTCAAATTATAAAGAGTTATAACCGAAATTTGAGAAACAAAAAATAAAGCGAATCCTTACAAAAAGCCTTGTGTTTTCTGTGACATGACCACAAGTTTCCGGTAGTCGTGTGATAAATGATAATGACAGCGAAAAACGTTAATTTGAACTGGTCGAACCGTTGCGTTGAACTTATCAAACGTAAACAATGAAAATACTCAACTTCATTTTAATTTATTTGTAACACAATTACAAAAAAGTTTTAGCTTACCGCACTTTCCTACATAAACTTTATTTATGTCAAAGAGAAACTTCTTAAATACTGGCAATATTCTTAAAATATTCAAAGATTTCCTTGGCACGTAGTACTACACAGTTTCTGAGATTGTTTCAGTTGGCTACTGCATACAATCCTAATTCTAGGCGTGCATATGGCGTACCGTTCGTGGGAAAATCGTAACATATACGACGTTGGCTTTCTTTGTGCGCACCGCCGGCCTCTCGACACCTCGCAAAAAACTGCACATCTTGACACCGCGCTGAGATTTGACCCAAAAATCTTTTTAAGGCAACCTAGGATACCGTATGTTCTATGTCCAACGTGTTTTTCTATACAATCTTGGCCCGTGCAGTATCGTCATGTAATTTTATAGGTATTTTTATGAAAATTTTAATCGTTCCACTGCTAGACAAAAGTTAGACACGAATTTCTTTTCGGAATAAGGAAGATATAGTTTAGGCCAAGATCAAGTGCGAATTTGGCAAACTTCCACACCTTAGAGAACATTATGGAGAAGCCTAAGGTGTGCCAGTTTCAACACTATGTTTGTCTTCGCCATACAGCAAGCGATTGTAAAGTGATAAAACATTTTATTCGTGTCTTAGCTTTATAAATAAATATAAAATAACCTTCCGCAATACCAAACAAACAGTATAAGAAATGAGAAATTATAATAAGCAAACTTGAGAAAAACCATCTGAGGATTCGGCTGACTTAAAATTCCGCATCAAACTAATTGTATACTAAACTTAAATACCCTAACACACTGACATGAAAATTCAGATTTAAGCAGATCACTACTAATTAGTCACTGCCCGGTAATTGGTAAAGAATCATATAAATAGATGGTCATAAGAGAAAAAAGGTAAGACGCCAATAAATCCCGACAGATGCGTCCAAAGACATAATAAGACAAATTGCGAGTACACAAGGCGTCCCCGCTGAAATTCAGCAAAATGAATAAGATCCCTTCGACATCTGGGCACCTGCACCAAAATACACTGAGATATGGTGGAATATTATTCCTAGAATAGCAGCAGACTGTAAAATGAATACGGAGACACCATGTGCCTTCAAAAACTCGAAGGAACAAAATTAGCGATGCACGTATTAGAGAACAGATTTTGTATTTTACACTCAATACCTATCGTCGTAAGGGCTATTATATCGAAAATATAGGGGTACCTTAAAAGAACTTCGTAAATGCTGGTAAACGAATAATTTGTCATTCGCTTTTGACCGTGTTGACGTTGCGCTTCGCCCTTTTGCTAATGGCCTCTGGGCAGAACCCATTTCAAGCTTAAACGGAAAAAGTCTTCAAAGAATTTTTGGAACCTTTGAAGTTTCAAATCAGAAATTCTCACGAAACGGGGAAATGAATATTAACTACACGCGTTACCCAAAGGAACATCACAACAGTTAAATAGTATGATGTAAAGGATAAGACCACCGAAGTCAATACCTTATTATAGAACCATTTATAAGAAAACCGCCGACAATCAATACGAGCTTCACGGAACCATTTCACGATACCATCCAATAGGAAAAACGTTTCTGGCGAATTCATTAACTCGTAAAACTAGAATGGAAATGTGCAGTTTCCCCGATCACAAATATAGATAGAGCTCAATGAACTGTAGCTCATATCATAGCGTGGCGTAGCAAATATTTACTAAAGCCAGCTGCGCGGGCGCAGGTCGTACAACTTGCCGCGAATACATCAATGACATCTCTTAAGCTTTGAACACAGTGGACGATAAAACAGAAGATACTTCGGGACGTTCTGATAGCGACATGTGTTTGTGTTACTGATTTCAAATGTCACAATAATATGTTTAGTATTCTAAGCGCCGCTGCCACAGAAACATTTTTAATATTGTTTGGAACTAATAAGACGAAGTGAAACTCCTCGCAAGAAAATCTTGTAGCGAAACAAGAAAAGATTAAAATAATGATTAACTTCTAGAAGAGAAACTAAACGAAGTAACTTTCGAGATAAACAAGTACGCTATAAGACAAATAATACAAACTATGACTGATTGAGTCGACTGATCACTGACCACCTCGTATTTACATCAAGTTGTATTCATCG
>DWEC01000081.1:0-22722 GCA_018245735.1 Microceris miodesmiata
CATAAATATCCAGTGCATTTTATTGAAACGTAACACTAGCACGAGGAGGAACACCACTATGCCTATTTTGCTCATAGAATGTTCTAGCTGCTAATTATATCGATTCTGCTCGAGAGATGCTAAAGTAATTCAACTTCATCTGAGAAAATCTAGGTAGAAAGTGGTTTCTAATTGCATATTGCGTTCAGCAAAAACACAGATAAGGCAGCAAGGATAATAAATCATAGCGACGTGATTTTATAAAATTTATTTCACATAATATACGATGGGAATAGATTGCTTCCACAGAACTATAGACTTGAACGCAACGCTACAACTTGAAACGCTACAACTTGAAGGTTGAAAAAGACTGGAAAAATAATAAATATACTACCAGTATCTTTAACAAAAGGTCTTAAAACTTTGGATTAGTTTTGACATTTTAATCTCCTTCCAAGCTCAATAACCCTGAAAACGTTCAGCTAAAGAATTTAAATAGCAAACCCAGTAATATAATCGTAATACCAATAATGGTACACGGTACCGCTAAAAACCTATACAATCTTTCCCGCCTTTAATTTAAAGCACGTGGACAGATATCGAACCTACTTATAGTAGGTAGTTTTTATTCTATGTAATTATTTCATAAAAATATTATTATTGTGTATAACGCCAGGTCCTTTACGGGATAAACAGTCGTCACCGAGCGTCAAACATTTCTATACTTACTGATCTGATGCGCTTCTCTATATGTGTTGCCCGCTCGTTGCCAGCACGACTACCAAGTTACATACGTTCTATAATAAACGACGGATACGAATCGATTTTTGAATCGTATCCGATCGATTCATTCGTCGATTTAAAACAACAACGTGTTAAATTCACGTCCCGCGAGAATAACTTGACGTGGCACACGAGGACACATTGGACCGACCTATGTAGTATATACAACTATAACATTAATTAATTACGTATTACGTACCCGTACTATTTACCGAAATCAACATTACTCGTAAAGTAAGTCGTTAGGAACGAAACACGCCAAGCTATTCTCGCGTCGACTCGTTATATCTGTACAAATCACGTTTTCAGTGCTTACTATACATTCGGTGCCGGTTCGACGCCGGTGCAGGGGCCGCCTACCCCCAATGTAGTTCTGTGTTACTAACCGAGGGTGGGTTCAACCGTTCGGTTCGAGCGTGGGTTGAATTTTGCTGTTGTCGAGAGCGAATTCGGTGCTTCTGTTGAGTTCGGAGTTCATGTTGTCGTCGGGCAGCTTGTTGTAGGAGTCCGCCATGTCGCGAGCGGACCGCGACAGGTCGTACTCGGGCTGCCGCGACGTGTCCAACAAGCTGTAGGCGGTGGATTCGTCCAGCACGGTCTCCGCAGTCGTGTCGGCGTCGTTTCGCGACACGTCGAACACGTCGTACCGGCGACCCTTCTTCATTCGTCCGTTAGGGGTTTTCGACTGTAACAGAGTGTAGTAAAATTATAGTGGAGATTAGAGTCACCACAATTAACATTTCTTAGTACCGCAATATTTTAATCAACATTGTATTAAGTACGTCTGATGTACCCCATAATAAAAGAAATGTAATATGAGAACTATACTTGATTTGGACGTGCAAGCCAATAACCAGTAATCGGTTCCAAAATAAACGATCGATCTCATTATTTAACGACCGTTAAGAAAGCGCAAGCGAGTTTATAACACACAGAGTCAAAATTAAACTAATGTACTATATGTAACACACTCACGCCCGGATTTTCAGTGATGTGCACGTGTCCGTTGAGCAGCGGCTCACCCACATCCCTCATCCCTCCATTCGCAAGCCGACCCCCCGTAGTGCAAACGCTCTGTAAAACAACGCGTAACGATAAACATCGATAGTACCACAGACACCACCATAACCACACCACATATAATGAGCCCACCTTCAACCACGATGTCTTGACGTGAATAATATCCAGGGCCTTCAACATCAGGTAAGGCAAGGGGTAATTATGTCGCCAAAACGGCATTACAAAGAGTTGTAACAATTGTAGTGAAACTGATACTAAGATTCGTCTGCTTTAATATCACTTATTTGTATTAAAAAAATCTTAAACAAGACTGTTCCGTTATTACCTTTAAATAATATGAATAAAATAGTACAAACGTAGCGTAGGACGCCCTCCTGCCTGGTGGAATAAGGATCTGAGAAAGGCTGCAGGCGGAAGCTGGATGCGACAGGCCGAGGACAGGGCGCGATGGCGCTCAATGAGGGAGGCCTATGTCCAGCAGTGGACTGAGATAGGCTGATGACGATAACGACGATGACGACAATGACGACGATGACGACGATGACGACGATGACGACAATGATGAAAATGACGAAAATGATGATGACGAATAAAATGTATAAATTACAAAGATTACTATTGCCATACAGAGTGCTATTTACAACTCAAATGATACGAAGAATCTTTTATTCTTCATGCTACGATAGACTAGCGTTTAGTGCAATCTCGCCTAATAGAAAGCGCAGATGCGTCCTTCGATGTCGTTCCTAGTAACAGCCTACTCAACTTTGTTCAAGAGTCCTAAGTTATATGTTATAATAACTGCATCACTATTGTATCGCAAACGACAATCGTAATAATATGTACAAAATAATAAAAAAAATCATCACGTTACCTTCATTTCGGCACGCTCCTCCTCGCCCGAGTCCTCACCAGTTCCTCTTCGTCTGGTTCTGGAATCGATGTGTTTCCGTTGGAAAACATGATTTCACCGTATGTTCATGATTATTATTATGGTAACGACATTCAAATTTAGCTAAAGTTCTTACTGGAACCTCTTAGTCTTAATCAATATGATATTTAAAGGTTCTAACCATTAAAGTTAGCTGAACCTGTATACTGTATAATAATAATATACCATCAAACATAACTGAAGTTTTAATAAAAATCTCCTAGACGTTATCAGTATAATATTTAATGGCGTATAACCCACAAAATTAGCTAAAGTTTTAATTGGAGCCTATTAACCGTTATCAATATAATATATAAAGGTTACCTATTAGGCGATTGCATCCTCTTTCTTCTTCTCCAGATGCAAATGGCGACGACAACAGCCAAACACAACAGACACAATCCGCCACCAACGCCGATCCCTGTTCGGACGTAGAGCACAAGACAACTATACAATTCGTCACAATTATCACTTATATTAATTACACCATAAAATAAAGACAGAAAAAACAAGAAAAGGTCGAGAGAAAGTTTACGAACGTATAACATGTATTTACTTATGTTCTAATAGGCATATTGTAAATACATATTTATATAGACAATTTTATAAATGAATATAGAACAAATATCGCATATTTTAATTTAAAATCGTGGACAGGCATCGAACCCATCACCCCCGACTTAACAAATGTGGTCACTTACAACTAATGACACAATATACATGACAGTTTATACTGACACGCAACTAAAGTTTAACTGTGTCTATATCTTGCTTAACATGTGAGATAATGAGAACAGAAATGTCTGGGTTACATATGTGTGTTACATATGTGTGTTACATATGTGTGTTACATATGTGTGTTACATATGTGTGTTACATATGTGTGCTACATATGTGTGTTACATATGTGTGTTACATATGTGTGTTACATATGTGTGTTATATATGTGTGTTATATATGTGTGTTACATATGTGTGTTACATGTGTGTGTTACATGTGTGTGTTACATATGTGTGTTACATGTGCGTGTTACATATGTGTGTTACATATGTGTGTAACATAGGTGTGTTACATATGTGTGTTACATATGTGTGTTACATATGTGTGTTACATATGTGTGTTACATATGTGTGTTACATATATGTGTTACATATGAGTGTTACATATGTGTGTTACTTATGTGTGTTACATATGTGTGTATCGTATGTGTGTTACATATGTGTGTTACATATGTGTGTTACATATATGTGTTACATATGTGTGTTACCTGCATATGTGTGTTACATGTGTGTGTTACAAGTGTGTGTTACATATGTGTGTTAAAAATGTGTGTCAGCGTATGATACATATGTGTGTTACAAGTATGCGTGACTTACACAAATACAAGTTGTAATCATGGGGCGGACGCGGTGGCACGTTAAGCATCTGGCTGTGCTTGCTGTGGCCGGTGGTGGTCACCATCACGTACACGGGCAGACTCGGCTCCAGGTTGGTCAGCTGGGGTTTAAGCAATGTATGTGAATACGAGCTCTCATATTAGTACATTTATAATAAAGGATCATTTTCGAAAATGTGTCGAGATGTGACACCACATGGCAGTATCCACCTACTGCCATGTAAACTACCGTATAAGTATGAAAAGCCTGAGTTAGCGGTTAAAGCATTAGGTTATACACGTTTAATTTTTTCTAGGGTCTTCGAGAAATCTCAAAAGTTCATTTTTCATCACACATAATATGATTGTGAATAAATGATGCTAAATAGGACTTCAGTAGGTACTTTCCCAGATATAAAAAAATGTTTTATATAAGCAATATGCGATCTGTTCCTCGTTAACCTCTATATCAATAAAGTAGCTCACCTCTACACTGCTCCCAGTCACGTTCAGGCTGTACCATTTCTCCAACGGTAGCGTGAGGTTCTGTCCGAACCGCACCATTCGGGGGCCAGGCCCGCTCCACCACACCGTCACGCCGTTGCTTGTGTAGGTGTACGTCACATCTTTCGCTTCTTTATGAAAAAAAATGTTTTATACATATATCCAAAGTCATATATGTTATCTTTCAATCAATTAACAATCTTATGAACAACTTGCTGCCTTATTCCTAAATTTATCATTCCAGACATAATATCATCGTCTATGAAAGGTTTGTCTATTCTTACGCACCCTACCGCTTCATATTAGTCTCATACAACTTTCCTATGTACATTAACTGCCGAAGATATTGATACATAGTAAGTTACTAAAATTAAAAGATCATCTCTCACTAATATTGACATTAAGATTGCTAAAATATTGAAATTGAAATATTGAAAAGCTGAACAGCATATTGACCTGTAATCTGATACTAACCTGAGTCTCTCCAAGCGGGTACCTTGAGGATCTGACTGTGTTCCAACGGTTCATACCCAGTGACCATCACGAACGTCTGGTCCGAAGGGTCTAGACCGTGGATCTGAAACAATGGCCCAAATGCATATAATATTATTTTACATTATTTTCCAAGGCATAATAACCGATTCAGTTTCCATTCATTCATTCGATTATAGTGCAATTTTTATATATTTTTTAAGGTTGAATTGATTAACGTCTTTATTAATATGTGCCCTAACAACAAATCTCCAAATTAAACTCTTTGTATGATATAAATTGTAAACAGAACATAAAAATTGTGGACATACTCACCGCAACCGTGTTTCCCACAGTTTCCACAGAGGGCCATTGCTCCACGGGCAGTTCCAGCTCCGACCTGTAGTGCACCACGTACTTGGCCGGAGTGCCGCTCCAAGACACCCTGAGAGTGGTCGAGTTGATGAACTTGTACGTGAGGTTTTTGAAGCGTAAGGGATCTGAGGAGAAATGGACGGGAATTTTAAACATTTAAATAAATATTTTATTTACGGACCGATCATGATAAAATATAATTAATCATGATCGGTCCGTACCAGTCCATTGCTGAACATAGACCTCCCCAGAGAGGGCGCACATTCCCACAACCACTACCACAATCACGACCGTTTGGTTTTGTTTGAACTCTACGGACACAGATCTCCCCAAAGAGGACAATGGACATAGACCTCCTACAATCTCCTTTCTAGGCGTCCGGTTTTGGTTGAATTGTACCTAAATAAGAAGCTTTACCTTCGTAGGGTGTAATGAACAGCACGGGAGGGGAGAAGCGGCCGCCGCGGTCCCTGCCGGGCAGCCGCGCCTGGACACGCACTTCGTACTCGCTGCCCGGCTCCACATCGTCGAATGATGTGCCCATCTTGAAGCTGAAATCACACATTTATGTTTTATGTACCTGTTAAAGGTCAAATTCAATAAAGTAGACCTCACTGAATATTTCATCGTCTATAATATATATTTTATTTAATTTTATGAATGTGCTGTTTTTTTCCGTTAGCTTAACATAGGTTCAGGGCGAATTATTACATCTTCTTGTTCTTTAAGTGCCTCTCAAACTAGGAGAAATCGGCAATCAAATGTCGAAATGTGTCTCTATCTATTGAATTTAGTTGATTACTGAAAATCATAAATGGATACCTTTCCTTGCAGTTCTCGGAGCTGTCGATCTCAATCCTCCGTACACAGACCAGGTAGCTGTATTTATTTGCATCGCCTTCCATTCGCCAACTGATGCTAAAACTGCGTGGACCAACCAGCTCTGCTTTCAATTCATCAGGGACTACTGTTATCTCCCTGGAACATCATGATAATTTTAGTACAAAGTATTGTGAAAAGATATATGTTACTTGATTTCACATTTAAACTCAAAACACTTCGAAATCTGGCTTCTTGGTACCAATGGCCAAGATTGAAGGGACATGAAGTATTTTTAAGCAGTGTGCTCAAGTACAGTGATCGGACATTTGTTAATTCTAACGAGAATCTTCTTTTATCAAAATCGGTCTTAATCTTACGCAATATCATTGAGGACATATTTCAAAGATAAATAAAACGTACAAGGAATGAAATTAGAAATGATAATTGTCACTTGGAGAGCAACAGAACCTCACCCATCGTCCAGGTCCTGGCCTGCGGAAGTGGTCGAGCTCCACGGCACGAGCGTCAGATTCTGGGGCAGCCATTCGAGGGTGAGGGAGCCGAGCACTCGTACCAGGAGCGGATCGGATGGAGGAGCTAAAAACGGATATTCGAATTCAAAATGTTCTTTGAAATTGAATACGGTTTGAAAATTTAAGCTTTACAAAGTAATGCCTTGTGAGAGAGTTTAGCGAAATTTGTTAGGAAATTATTTCTAACTAATTGACTTGCAGCTTCCTTCTGAATATCACCTACGTTTTCCCAACCGTATATTTAATTTAATTTCATGGTACAATCATATTTTATTTTAGCTTCCACTTACATAAGTAACATCCAATGCGTGAGGAACTTAGATTCGTAGAAAGACGGACTAAATAAAGATAATTTAGGATAGCATCGACTTTCTAATAATTCGTTTAAAATTTTCAAATATTAGGTACATATTAATAATAAGGTATGATGAACAGTGCTAACCATTTAAAGTGTAATTGTATACATCAGCAGCTAAGGTGACATTATGCTCAAGAACATCATTATTCTCTTTGTACTGTAGGATCCACTGAGCTACATCTGGATTCTCCTGTGAAAACTGCTTCCACGAAACCAGAACTGAGGTGTTGTCGAGCTTGATTAAGTTCAATGGTACTGTGGAGAAATTATTTGTATCAGAACATTTCTCGACCTTCTCCATGATATCCTTTGTTTTCTTGACCTTCTCTTCTTAATTTTTTTAAATTAGACTTAATTAAAATTCTCCTAGCACGGAATCGATTCAAATGAACTAAAATTTCACGCGATTTCATCTTTCGGAATTAGATATGCACTTCTATCAACCATACCTAACCATATATACCTAACCAACCATATATACCTAATATGGTGAGCTATTTTTATTCTCACTGCATTTTAAATAAGTATACATCACAGATCCTGAGAATTCGAACAATGTCGTCCTAATCTATCATTAAAAGACATCTGAAATTTTAAGATGTTTGCACATTGAAATATTTTACTGTTCTCTTTGACTAAGAAGCTAATGTATCGTACTGATTGATTTAATATTCACTTGCTATATGACGGTTCTACTCGTTTCTATTTACTCTACAACTCACCGCCTTGTCCCTGGCACACAACACTTTCTGACATATCACTTGCAACCCCCTTCCAGTTGTCCTTGTCCGAGGACATGGAGATGAACGCGCGTACTTGGAAGAAGTATGGGGCCAGCGCATGTTTTACCGTCACAATCTCATCAGTATTTATGTGCGGTTGTCCAGTTAGAGATGGATCTTGTAAATCTGGAACGAACAATAACAATATTATTACAATAACAACAAAAAGAAATCATGGTATTCCGTATTTTTAGCGACTGTTGAAACGATACGAGGCTAGAAATGTACAAGATCATTATTATATTACCCTACACTAATCTTTTATGAACAATCACACTTAGATTTGTTAACATATCATTAGCATGCTATAATTTTGCATACTACCTTTTGACTTGCTTAATTTTATATTTGATTGTTATCATTAATATATCATCAGCCAGTTCCTTTAGGGGTAGGCTGAGTGCATCGAGAGATACATGTCTATCTTTACTGAGCGTATCTGAACTGCCTGTTCAATAGCGACATCAAAGTTCTAAGATGGAAGTAACGATAAAAAATCTACGAGAACAAATTACACACGACATTAGTACGATTGCAAGTACACACTGCTGCTACATGACTATGATGGCATATATAATGTACCTCTCGGTGTAACCTCAACGACGTAGGCGGCGACGTGCGGCGCGGCGGGCCGCCAGCGCACGGCCACGCGGCGCGGCGCGACCGGCGCGCACGACACGGCGGTGGGCGCGGCCGCCGCGGGCCCGCCGCGCACGCTCAGCTGGGCCCAACTGGACGACGTCGATATCGAGTTCGACGCGAAACACTGGTATGTACCTATATAATATTACCAACGTAATTTTGATTCTATGGTGATGGGCTAACCATTTCGTGTGCCACAGATTGAACGCTACTTTGATAAAATCTGATAAAACATTAATGAATCTTCACATAATAATGACAAAGGCCAAAGCACGAAAACAAAAGCGTGATTTATATAAAAATATTAAACTCATACAAAGAATAATTACGATAATATATTTTATTTAAACAAGTCTACATACCTGCATCTTCCGACGTCACGCCGCTTATGACCAATTCGATGCGTTTTCTATCTATTGAATTACGTAGATTGATCTGAAAGAGATGATATTCTGATAAAATCTTGTGCAAATATGAATTCAAGTGCCCAAGTTGCGATTTTTATCTTAAACATAAAAGCTCATCCAAAAGAAGTTTCTATGTGACTACATATATGTATTGGCAACTTGTTTTAATAAATATTAATTCAACTGTATGAAGACTAATAAACGAATTTCATTTCGACTATCTTTTCATCGATGGCGCCGATCTCTAACAGTTAATATCTGATCGAATTAGTGATATGTCAACGGTAATCTTCTTCTTCTAAGAATAAGATGGGAAATAAAAAACACTATAGCGACCATTACCACATTTGAATGCTACCATTCCGCTCCGCAATATATTTCCGACATAAGTAAATTCGCCAGACAGTTCTTATAGTTAGTCTAATGCACTTTAATCCATGCTAATTTTATAAATCCTAACCAGCATAAATGTATCCTATGTCCAAGATGCTAAGAGTTGATAAATCTAACAAAAGATTCTACTCACTCGTCCCAAAGGCACCAGATGCAGGCCGTTCTTGTACCAAGTTATATTGGGCTCTGGCTTGCCAGTCGCCGTGCAGTTTAAACGCACAGTACTCGCGCGAAGAGCTTCCTTCGAGATCGGTGGCAAGGTGATGTTGACTGGCACCGCAATTGTCACGACGAACGTCTAAAATAGTTTTTTACTCTAATATTAATCTATTATTATAAATTTCAAAACGTAACAAATAATATAATTTTCGTAAATTCCATTTCAATGATATAGATCATCACTAGCCTATCTCAGGCCACTGCTGGACATAGGCTCCCTAAAACGGAGTTTATGCCCGTAATCTCCACGCTGGACATGTGGGTTGGAGAACGCAAGACACAGATTTTCGCACCGCCGACACTACTGCACGTCGGCGGCCAGGGCATTTAGCCGTGCCTATTTAGGCTGAGCTATACCGCAATCAGCCGGTCGCCAGAGCCTCGTCTGTTATAGCAGGGTGCACCGCGTGCAGGTGAGGTTCGCTTGGGCTCCTGATTGGAACCCCTTACACCATGATATAGATATTTTTTTCTTAATTGTATCAATATTGCCAAGCATGTGGTATTTTTACTATATAAATATATTCGACATATAAAATAAAACGTAGTGCAAATAAAGGTTATCAGGTTTATCTTAGGTAGTAACATAAATAATTAATACAAGATACTACACAATTATCTGACATTCAATTACTGTACATAACGAAATATACAACAGTTTAACAAGTCCGTTAATAAAAGCAAAGAACACGAAACACATTTGTGAAATTAATTTCCATCTAAATAATCTTGATTTTCTGTTCAAACAAGTTTATTTGCTTTTAATGAGGAAGCTCGAGGCAAATATTTGATACCGTCATAAGCGAAAAGCGGATATGAAATCCTACATCAAAGAATATGTAATTAAGAACAGATCAATATTAATTGCTCAATGGAAGCACCTGATATCCATGGCTCAAAGCCAGTAATCATTTCGTTTGCAATCTTCATTAATTATGTTTCCTAATTGTTTGTATGTAACTAAGGTATCTATTGTTTCAAAAGTCAACTGATTTTGTAGTAAGTTATGTAAAATAGATCATGCGCATAGATTTTAGCGGATAATTGATGATACATGTCTTTTGCAATTAAAAAACTGCTTTAATATTCGCGCTTAAGAGGAAACGACAAAGTATAATCAACAATAATAGATCTCAGTTTTGTTAATGACAAAGTATCCGCTATACTACTCATTTTTAATTACATATTATTATTACACGGTTCTCGAACTCGTCCATAGTTATTGACTGTTTAATTAACTGTTATGAAATTATTAACCGTAAATGTTACAATAATACCCATTAATGTTACGCTAATACCCGTAAATATACAAGTATCTGATATTCTGCCGCGCGCATATCTCAATAATCGCTCACGTTTGTCATTTACAAATTTCGGTGTGTTCATATTATTATTATTACGAATTCTAAATATTCCGTTAACAAGTACATTTTGAAAACGTGATATTTGAGTACCTTGTAAATATAATATCTTTAATTTTTCTTTTGTATAATGTAACATCGAATACTTTTTGAGTGTCAAAAGTGTCCTTCAAGAAATGGTTGCTATGTACTCATAACGCTTTGCCTTATTCTGAGGAATTTAACATTATTTTCAAATTTTCTGAATATGTATTGGAGTATCGGTTATCTGATCACTAACAGTGATGACTTAATGCCGCCTTTCACCATCCGCGCTTCTGAAAGAGAAACCTGTGCCCCAGCAGTGGGACATAGGAAGATTTGCAACCAAAGTTCTAGAGTATTATCCAGACCTATTTTTCTTATACTCGTATAATAGATTCGAGATTCGTATTCTATATGTGATGTTCAATATAACTCGCCAATTTTATCACAACCAACCTTGAGGTAACTATGCTAAACGGTTATCTGAGTTCGTATACTTACATGGCGTTCTAATCCTAAATACTTTTTAATGATTCTATTTCTGTACATAGTGTGACATTACCTTAACTAGATCACTACGGCCGTCAACAGAGCAGAAGTACACTCCTTCCTGGTCATATTCCAGTTTTTTCAACACCAGAACTTCAACGGTTTCTTCCAGCTCGCTTATCCTTCCACCGGGCGCAGTGTATTTCCAAATCAGCTAAAACAAAGCAATATCTTGTGAATTTTCAGTTACGAATGGCGTTTGTTATTTTCACTGAACACTCAGTTTCAAATCAGTTTTAAAAACAGCTACTTATATTGCCATAAATAAAATCTGTTACTACACTCTTCTACCTCTTCGAGAATAACAGGCGTGATGCTACTTTTAAAATCTGCTGTTTGTATTCAATTGGAAGTACAGAAGAGAAACGAAAAAAGGCTTAGCCATTAACTGCCACCTTCTACAACTTTAACAACACGGTGTCTCCAGTGTAGGTGCAGATTCCACAGTTAAGTACGCCATCCATCGATACTAAAATTCTGAACATTGATCCGCTAGTTATTGCTCCTAAAATATTATAAGTTAAAAATTCCAGATCTCCCCTTGCACATAATGAGCAAAATAGTTCCTGTATTTCATATAGTTTGACTTTAATATTTAGTGCAGTGTGTATGTAGGCTGTGTAGGCTGGTCTTAGTGTAGGCTGAGTATAGGTATGATTTAATACACAAAGTTTGTTACGGTAGCGGTAATTACATTTCTAGTACGTTGCTACTAATTCATGCTTCTGAATTTCATTAATTATACTCCTCATCAGCTTCAAATACTTTAAGTCTACCAATATTTTATTATCTATTGCTGTAAAGTTCTATTCAGTAAAAGTTTGCAATTAAATTTTCCTTTACGCAATCGTACCTTATAAAAAGATCATTAAAGACATAACTGGAATCTTGACAGCTCTCCAAATCCTCACCTTAGGTCTCGGCCAACCCATCAAAGGGCAAGGCAGTACGACTGTGCTGCCTCTAGGGGCAGTTATGTTCCCTTCGTGAAGTATGCTGAGAAACGATGCCTCCAATTCCTGTGATCCTTCCACCTGGAGTTTTCCTGGATGGCTGAATCGTGATCGATTGAAATAAGAGTTTGTTGCCTTACACCTGAGAAAAAGAAGATTAGTGCTTTCATGGTGGCTCCAAGGTATATCAAAAGTAAATCAGGGCCAGCCTTGTCCTCTACAATATTTGAAGAGTTCATCAAATTTCCGTTTTGAAAGAATTTTGAGAACATCGATGTTGTTAATTTTTATTTTGTTAATATGCTTTATTGGCGTGTTATTGTTTCCTTTTGAAATAATTTTCGACAAACGTGAAAGTAACTAGCAAATAATAATAAATTTCATCGATATCAAAACTTGCGCCAATATGTACGATACATGCATTTGACAATTGTGACAAATTGCATGCTTACCTGTATTGGCCGGCATCTTCTTGCTTTACATCAGTTATAATTAACTCATTGGCCAGTATGTAATGCCTGAAAAGGATAATAAATTACATTTCAATCAACCACAACGTGTTAAGATTCGTTTTAAAACTGCAAAAAATTTGCAATTTCCGTCTTCAATACATCTCATAATAAGCAAATGCTATGCATCAGACGCGATTTTACAAAAAAAATATTTTCATATCTTCTGACCTATCTGGTCAAATATAGTATCAAATATATCTTTGAAAGCGTGGTCATAAACCTACCTTTTATCTTGCAGCAGCGTGGCACCATCTCTTTCCCAGAGGATGGTAGCCGGGGGACCAGAGCTAATTTGACAACTCAATACCACCGGCTGCCCAGCCTTAGCTGTCACGTTCTCCGGATGCTTGGAGAACTGCCTGTCCATATCTAGAAAAGACAACTAACCGTTGGAATATGTGAGATCACACATACCTCGCTCTGATCAACATACGCATTTTCAGAAATGCTACAATACGGTAAAGATTAGTAGAAGGAAGGATTTAAATAGGTAACCAAAAACATGAGAATAATTAAAATGAAAAAAGCTATATTTAAAAAAATTGCTTATTAAGATTAGTTAAATCGATTTTATTACTATTTTTTCCAAATATTAAATTAATGACATTGTTCTCTTTCTCGCCGTTCTTCGTGCTATTGAATAAGTAAAAGACGTTTAATATTTCCGGAAATCGTAACGACACTTTAGTGATCAGAATGATCAGAATCAGCTCAGAGTGATCAGAAATGAGTCACAAAATGTGTGACTCCATTCTAGCAGTGTAGAGAAGAGTCTACTAGAATGGGTTATCTAGTTATCAGATAAGGACAATAACAATGGAGATTGTGATTAAACTGCTTCATTTAATCTAGGCAGTAATATTAATGTATCAAATAATGGAGATAAAGTCAACATCTCCACAAGAATATCCGAATATCCAAAAACCGCACAGACATAACTACCCTCATGATTATTAATCACATATCATGTCGCTTGGCTCCAATATTCGACAGAAACTTGATATTAGTCTCTGAAATGATTGATTACCGAAGCGATGTCGGAAACCACAAAGCTCGCAACTATTGGTACAGTATCTACTTACTGTTTATAAATAAACAGATGTATGTTAATGAAGTCCTTTGAAGCGTTTTTATTTATGGCTCCCTTTGCTTAAGTAACAATAATAAAGAAAGATACTATTAACTCCACAGTAAGACTGCCTACGTCCTGGTTGACATTAATAAAAAAAGACTGGACTCGAAACGAACAGCTCAATTCAGATTTGTGGATATCTTATGTTTAATTATCTGATAACCGTACAAGCATGACATTGAAATATGGTGACTAACATGTTACATTGTAGTATGGTTGAGATCGTAGATGAGAAATTTGATAAAAATGTCCGTCCTGATTCCAGATGTTTATCAATATTGTTCCATGGTGTAAGAACATAAGAATATTTTGTGGAAACATATTCCGTATTCACTAAAGATTAATATTAGTACTACTATGTAAGTATATACTTCCGCAGTTTATTAATGACAAGACGTTTGCCCAGAATATCGGCAGAAACTTGATATCTTGAATGATTGATTAGTATACCGACATAGATAGTTGGGAATCCAGAAATGTTCAATATAATTTGCCGAGGAAACCTTCAACCTAACTCCTGTTAATTATGGGGAAGAAACTTTATCCTGCAATATTGCCCAAAGTCCAAGTATTGGAGTCAATCTTAACAAAGCTCATGTGATCGATGAATATGGTGATTAATGTAAAAATTGGTTTCTTAATTGGCTTTCTTCAGCAGTAAATAATTTAGTAGTTGAGGAACATGCAGACAGACATACAGCTCACGGCAACGGTAACTTTTTAAATAATTTAGCAAAAAATGAGGCAACATGATTCAATTTACAAAATTTGAACACAATTCTTCATACTTCTAAGTCATTCATAGAAATCGTACTCTAGTATCTAGACCTGATCTAACAGGTCTAAATTTAGTGATTGGTTCA
The DNA here is from genome assembly GCA_018245735.1 of Microceris miodesmiata. Taxonomy (NCBI): domain Eukaryota; kingdom Metazoa; phylum Arthropoda; class Insecta; order Lepidoptera; family Hesperiidae; genus Microceris; species Microceris miodesmiata. Next base: position 14,989 of record DWEC01000081.1, read on the forward strand.
GAATGTTTATTGTAGGTAAAATTTAATTATTGTATGCGTGTCTATTGAGGCCTTAATCCTTTCTATTCTTAAAAGTAAATATGTGACGAATATTGAAATATAAAGGCAAATAATTGATGATGATAAGAATCACTATGAGGTTCAAAATAAGTAGGACAAAGGAAATTTTAGGTCAGTATATAATTTTACATAAAATTCATATTCAATTGTACCAGGACATAGGTCCGCCGTATATAATAAAGATATTAGGAAGGACGCTAGGGAAAACTCTGTCCTTGAGTATCCTGTGTTATCCATCTTTCGCAAAAGTTGGCTGGCTCAAACTATTTACACAAAATTACATATACATAGAAAACAAACTTCGTTCAACCCTCCGTAACAATAGACTTTATTATTCCAAACTTGTAATTCTTGCTGGAACTTTTTGGAAACAAATTGTTCTGTGTAGTATTATTTTTATACTGTTTCACATTTTATTTTAATGATCTGTCTACTTGTCTGGTTTCTATCGAGTAAACATTGCTAGATATGTATATAATACATATATGTATAAACATATATACATATATGTATAAACTTGTCGTAACTTCGAACATCATGATGTAAGCTTTATTTGCTGTGTAAAATAATATGTATTTCCAAATATTTTCTTTAAATCATTTCTTTACATTCCATATATACATGTTGTCTTAGGTACTCGTAGCTATCACATAGCTGTTTCTTTATATTTTGTATATGTTGTGATAGACGGATCGTTCAAGCAAACTAGAAGCATTAGAAATTATAATAATGCAATCGTATAGTTCAAAAAAGTGTTATTTTATGATATTTAATAGGTATTTGCATCTACCATTTACAGGAAACACTAAAATAATTGATCTCTTTTAGGTGTTTTGATATTTATATTTATTATGATTATCAACCCTTTTGGTTTCACTGTTGGTTTTCTCCCAGAATCTGAAGGTTTAAGATCACGGACTGTCTCGCTGGTCAAGTTGCTATTTGCGATAACTTAAAATAACGTACCTAAAGAAAATCTGGTCATAACAGAAAACTCATTTGAAACAGTATCCGCGGTTTTTATGTCATACAGTGCCTACAAACGTAGCTCTTTGTTTCATTACGACTAATTAATACATCTAGTCTTCTGCTAGGAAATTGACAAGTAATAAAAGCATATGGGAAACATTTCACGTTTGTCATTTACGTTACCATACCAGAAAAAAACTTGTATGATAATTTTCCCTCCTGTAATCGTACTGAAAAGTTCATAGCCATAACTGGTTGAACTAATGATAAAAATTATATCTTAGTAGACCCGTCTCGCACATATCCACCAGATTGATACTATGCAAAGACTATATCTTGACTATAGACTGTCTCTCCGTCCTCGTCGTCTCCGTCCGAGTCTCCGTGGTCCTCTAAAATTGTTTTTTGTAAACAAGTATGGAGGACTGACAATGTCTTTTAATTATTGACGATAAATACGGTAGAGAAGTGTTGAATGAAATCTGTAATGTTGCACTTATATTAACTATAGCCCACAGATATAGATTTGTGACCAGTCTTATACACAAACAAATCATAATACAACGCTTTTATTATCATGAACGAAAAGGCAGAATGCACTCTCACGTCTCATCATTTATATTAAAAACGTCAAATCGTTTATATTAAAGACCAGATTAGTGCCATCCGCTCCGGTGACGGTTCTGCCTAGTTAATTCCAGCCAATCCAATATTTAGAGCCAATGACCCGTGAATTAAATTAACAGAACAGATGTTCGATTAGCCGACCTAACGAAAATCACTTCAGAAATCTAATACGAAAAATGGCCCTTTAACCCTTTAACGAATCTTCAAAGACAGATTTGTCGATTAGTTATTGTCGTTTTAATTTACAAAGCAAACCTTAAAAAGCACAGCTTAGGAAAGGTCTAGATCTCCCATTAGAACGGTAGAGGCTGATGTGATGATGATGATTTGTAATTTAGCAAGATTTTAAATCGAGTGGTCGAGTGGTTGCAAACACGACTGCTGATCGGATAGTTGCAAGCGCGACTGCTCGTCGAAAAGTCCAAGTTCAATTCCCGGGCGAGGCAGTCTGTATTTGTGCCCAGTATATGGCAATAGGTTCGCCCCGTATTCCATGATGGAACGTAGAACTTAACGGGTGAATCGTGGGTGTGTACTACACTCGTTTGTTTATTTAAATCAGTGAACAGAGACATGAAGATAAAAAGAAATAATCATTAAAATCAATATGTTATTTCACATGAATCAACATCGAAGACTTAAAATCACAATAAGTAAATAACTATATCCAGAATACCAGTGCCACTACCTACATATGTTCTACACTAACAAAGCAAGAAACAAACTGAACTGTTGTTTCACTGACATTAGCCGCAAGCTATAAGGGTTTATACAGCCTGCGTTCCACTTGGCGGCCGGAACGGCGAGCAACGTGTGGATTGCGCATTTTTAATACCATTAGTTGCAGGTGAAATTCCTAACACTAACATACATAGGTCATGTCATAACATACATGTTATGAAAATTATGATCCTAATATAATATGAGGTATAATGTACGTAATTTACTAAGAAAATGTACAGACTTGTAACGTTGATTGATGCTCTTCAAGTGGAACGCAACTATAGTAGACGTGTGGAAACCACAAACGTATTATACAGCAGAGGGAACATCACAACACTACCCTTTGAACATGTAGAATACAAAGACTCGTAGATGATATCGCAACGCGTAGACTTGATAAGGTAGTCTGTTGTTCTATTTTCACTATTCGAAATACAAAATAACGTTTATTAAGCACAACGATCATATTATTCATGTACTCCACGCAGAAAACGATTCCTTGATCCACTTAAGTCGATTGAGGATATCGTAACACAGAAGTAATGATTCATTTTAAAAGTAAAAAGACTGTAAAATATGAATCCAATTTTTAAAAAAACTTACACGCATTCAACGCATTTATATAGAATTATCGAACTCACATCCAGCAATGTTTTTAATATCATGTGTGTTGCAAAAAAAACAAATAATTTTTCGTATACAAAACAAAAATTGAACAAAGCCAAGAACGAATCCCATAGCGGCTGCGAATGAAACAACAATGCGCAGCAGAACAAAGAAGAAAAAAGCAACTAAAGAATGGAAAGCGTTAGCAGTGTCCGCAAAAGACTCCAGTAAAGCGTCTTACAAAGGATCAGGAGAACATTCGAGGCGGTTTTTGTTTTATAAAAATATTTTTTTCTAAACTTTGTTCAATGAAGTTTCTTTTTAACGAATATTCAACAAAAATATGAACATAACATACATATTACACTAATTAATTTTAATTTTGCTAGCAAACATTGTACGATGAAACATTTGAAACGAATGAATAGAAACAACAAGCACAATTAGCAGATACACAAAAAAGTTGTACGTTGAAATATATAAAATTGCCCGAACACGATAATAATGAGAATGTGGTAAACTAGGAGACAACTGGTATGGAGCGAATTAGATGAAAATATAAATAGGACAAAAATGTCCATGTTGCTCTTACGACAATTATAACGAGATCTGGCGAAGAAACCGAAAAAGGTCGTTTCAGAAAGATGTTTGGTACAATACCTGCTACGTAAAAGATAATAGCTGCAGGTCAATGTACAATTAAACTAAACAAAGCAGTAAGTCCAATCTTTGAATATTTGAAATAGTGACAATTTCTGAATATCAAACTAACGAGAATGACATTAACGCGTTTCCCGTTGAACGGTTATAGGGTAAGTTTCAAAAGCTCTGTATCAATTAGACAAGCCATTACCAATTGAAACGATGGTTAGTTACGCGACGATTATAAATAACATACTTGAAAATACAATAGGAGAAAATTGCAAACGGTGTATACAATAAGTTGGACAGAGAAAAGACGAAAATAATCCATAATTTATAGTTTTCGCTTTATCATGGGTACTCTCAACTTTGAGAGGAAAGCGTTACGAGGCAATATTTTCCTTAACAATAAACGGGATATTTTTGCTGGATATATGTAACAAAAGATGATAAATATAAAGGATATGGAACATAAAGGGCGGTCATTTATTGCGACTAGAAAGCACTGTGATTTATGGTTGTCTCCAAACAGATTTGGGGTTTTCGATTGAGGTAGTGATAACGGACTTGTTTTGTGGATGACGGCGGTCCGATTTGGGATTTCGTACACATTTGTGTCACGAATTTTCTTTTCAAATTGTTTTCGTAGTTATTTGTTGTAGATAGAGTTTTATTACTTCTCAAACGTTATTCCATAGAAAACTTCAATACAAATGGTAATCGATTGAACATTAGTTGTTACTGCCAAATTGGGGAATATAAATACCTTTTTACACTCATAATCCCCAAAGTGATATTCTGCTGGATCATGCAACATATATTCGCGATGGCAAATTGTAAGAATACAGTACGATTGTATCGAAAACACAACTATCGAATAAACAGAATCAGCATAAGGTCCGTTCACAAACCCACAAAGCGGGTCGAAACTCGACAATGTTCTTACTTTCCGAGTGATTTGCGCTCGTTGAGCAAGCAGCGATATTATTGATATTGCGCGGCGCTGATCCTTCGGTGGAGCGTAAAAGTGCGTCACGGGGCATGGATTCGGTCCCTTCCACACTGCGGTAATATTTCAGAACTGACGTTATACAGGCGAGCTATTCATCAAAAGTTATCATATACAACTGCTTTGTGTATTTGAGTATTTGTACAGATACGATGCTTTGAGTCGCATTAGTGAACACCTATTAAAGGCTCTTTTTCTGAAAAAAATCTGTCAGTTACTTCAGTCTATGTAATGTTTTAAAATATCATCTCCTAATCAGTGTGTATCATACTCGCGAACAGTCGGAAATTTTTCATGAGGCTTAAACTCAAACGAGAAAGAAAACTCGGACTGTAGTCAGCAGCAATAAAGCGACACATTCTTGAACGATTGCAAAAAAAAATCATTTAAAATATAGTACATAATGTTGAGTGTTTCCCAAGAACTGGGTTGCCCTGGGAAACGGTTCATTCAAATCCTAAGTAACAAGGAATATTGTTACGTGAGAAATCAGCAGCAACTTTGTAACATTTAATGAGGATACGATTCCCTATAGCCGTACAACGTGTTTAACTTTTCCGGAATGTAACACGGATACCGGATAGCAGGCTGATTCTGCAGTGTGGACGCGGCCTATGCGAAAAAAACATGGTTCATGCTTGAGAGCGTCCGTTTTGTAAAACAATGTATGCTTTAATGTGCGCAGGAATGGCGCCACGGGAAATGAATAATTTTCAATATTAAATACCGACGAACAGGCAATCTTTCCATTTCAAGCTAACTGGCCACCAACTACGAATATTTGCAATATCATAAAATTTGCCACATCGCCACCAACTCTTAATATCTTGCGTAATTCTCATTTTGAAGAACTCCCTGTCAAAAATAGTAAAATTCTTGACTTTTACATACCAATTCAGTTTAGTCGCGATTTTTTATAAAATGTTTGATGCTCTTAAATATCATTATGACCTCTATACTCTCTAATTTTCCAAAAATTCAACGCTTCACACATTTTTATTAGATTGTTAGATTAGATCAAATAAGTTTCTTATTCAATTTGCATAAATCAGTGTATAAAATCCACTACTATTGGTATAGGTACAGGAGGAGCTTCAAAAAGTTAGTACGTCAAATGATACAGGGTGTACGGACGAGAGCGCGGCTGGATCTTACCTGTCCTCGAAGTAGTAATTTACAAAATTTATACGGCATCCACGCGTGTGAAAGCTTAACGCCTGTTGGTATAAAAAAAAAACAAATAACTCTCTTCCTCTAAGTGTTCAAAACGTATATCAAGGATCAGTTACTAATCTGAAGTCCGAAGTCTCCAAAAACGACGTGCTTGTGACAGAATGACGAATGTAGAAGAAACACGTGAGGACTGTAAGGTTAGAGGTATTTACTACTTTGAGGTAAAATGATTGTATTATACCTTAACCACCACCTGAAGACAAATGGCCACGTCATTTGCAATATTGAAAATATTACCAGCTTGGTGGTAACCTTTTTTTTCCGTATCCCAGGAATATATGTCATTTTGATTTGGGAATTCCATGGATGTCTTTCGAGAATTTACTACGAGGGCAGAATTATGCAGTATGCTAATTATTACTTGAGTAGTATTTAAAAAATAATAAGAAACAATATATTTATTATAAATTCGCAACAATTCTATCCTAGGAATATACCAAATGTGGTACCAGAGGAGTGCCTCTGCCTACCCCTTCAGGGTTAGAGGCGTGATGTTATTTTTTACGTTTTTCTCCTGTCTCCCATTGCTACGTACACATCTTCCTCTCGAATCCGGAATCCTGGAGCGTACTCCACAAAACTACTTTAAGACAGAGTATTAAATATTTCCCGGCTTTTCTATTTCGGATAATACCAGACATGAAATCTAATCCATTAGGTTACACAGAGTGTACAGAAGGACGTAACTAGAAATATTATCGCATTTATCTTCTGCTAGCTGTCTCCGTTGATGTATGTACATCGATAAATAACTCTAGCTAACCCACATGATTAACAATAGCAATAAACTTATTGCAATATTATAAATTCATAAATTAATACTACTCTTAATTATAACCTACCGATATATCATTATTGGTTTTGGGCTAAATTCTGGGGTAAAATCTTGGGGTAAATGCTGCCATATATCTACATAACGATTTATAGGTAATTTGGATTGCCTAACAACATATTTTTAAAGTGTAAATTCATCCACGAGCCTCCAACTATATAAATAGCAGTACCAAAAAGGACCTGGCTAAGATGTCATCGTTATAAACTCCTTCTACGGAGTTTTTCCTATCTACCAACCCATATAAAAGCTGGTTGCCCGATGTTGCCATATTGTATGCTACAACTAGCACAGACAGGGCTTTGTATACATTAAACAGGGAATTAAAGAAATCTTATTGATAATCTTTATATAGATTCGCACTGGTTCAGCGTGGCTATGCATGACCCTGGCCAAGCTCACCAGACCCGAAATATAAGTAGACGAGAAAAATATATTCACGCAATATTTTTAATATAAAATATATCTAATATAACGCTAGAGCCAAATACATATAATATGAAAAATTGTATGTGAGGCACGTATCTCGCGATATTACAAGCGTGATAATAAAAAAAAACTATATGATAATAATCATAATAACTTGGAACGTAATAATATTAACATGTATATAATTTACTTGAGATTCCAATATGTAGAAGTCGAGGCTACAGGATATTGTGTAACACATCTCATTAAATCTCATGCAGTAATATCGCTCCATGAGTACCCGTATATTATATACATATGTCACTTATGTACCTATGTATATACATGTATGTACCTATGTATATACATAGGTACTTATACACGGTGCTTATACATGGTAGTGTAGTAATCGTTTGCTGTTTAATAGCAAGTTTCATTTTCACAAATGCGTTGCTTCTGAGTACAGTTAGATAGCCCACTGGTTTATTATATGCTAAACCTGTGGACTTCATTCCCAATTTGGACAAAATAATTTTTGTTTGAGTACGCTCCTTTTTTCTATATTAAATTGTAACAATAATTACGTAAACGAACGTTACACATGTGCTTTATCAGTCTGTACATC
>DWEC01000082.1:0-22708 GCA_018245735.1 Microceris miodesmiata
TGTAGCAACTTAAACTAAGGGATACAAGAGCGTACTAAATGCCTAATGGCATTTGCTTCCAGTCAACCCTGGGTGATGGATAGTGCATGTCGTAGGCGCACATACATACACACATATAATATACCTATACATACATACATACACATACATAGATATACATACATACATATACATATATAAATGGTTAAATTTTTATGAAAAGAATGTATAATTTTTTCTAAAAGAGCCCTCCTAGCTTCAAAACAATCGTTGTATTACTGAGTAAAACAAAACGAAAGTAGAACAATCTCATTGCTGTAGTGGTACGTCAAAGTTAAGTTGGACAAGCTTGAAATGAACTTGTCAGGTACTGGCCCACATGTCACAAGCGTGTTCGACGGACTCCATATAGGTCGCAGTCGCAGCCTTCGTTTGTTACAAACCGACAAAAGTATTTAAAATTTATGCCAATCGATACATTTTTGAAAAGTTTAAATAATATTAAAATATACCATAAAAAAAATAGGACGATGTACTAAAGGTTTTTTCAAAACTTAGTCTCCACGTGACTAGCCATTCTAATTACTTTTGTTAAAAGGAAATTGGTTCTAGCAAGATTATTTTTATGAAGTAGAGAATCCTCAAAAAATTAGGAATACCACAAGTAAGCTTTGGACTTTATCGTTAAAAGCAACAGATTTGTGATCATTTAAAATATACTCGGAGGAGATATCTTTCGACAAGAGTGAAAACAATTGGATCAAATGTAGGGGAAAATCATCACATTTAAATAAGTAGGTACCAAAAACGGTCTTTGATAAAGTATGCATGATCTTAGACGACAGTACCTACTTATGTAACTATAATTTTTAAATACTCCAAGTTGGTTTAACTGCGAAATCTTCAAACAACCTGAATCAAATTATAAAACAGGCACGGACCAACCGAAACCGTTAAACTCAATGTATTGAAATTTAAAACAAGGCAATAATTAAAAGTGCATATAAATTTAATTGAAAAAGCTTTCAAAGCACTGATCGAACGACTTTGACCCGGCGAAACGATCCGATCGATAAATGGCATGAGTAATATGTGCAAGGCGGTGTCGTAATTGCCATTTGTCGGTGCGGCTGCAGGACGAAGTGTAATGTTGAGCAATAAATGCCACGGGGGTGTTCGGGTCAAGGCGGTTAGCGGATGTCGTGCGGATTTGGTGCGGATTTAAACGAGAGCGATTAAATAAATTATATTTTACGTACTGATCGCATTTAAATGGTACTGGATTTCTTAAAAGAAGTGTACGGCGTTCATAAACGTGTAGTAACAGCGATTAAATTAATGAAATTTAATGTATAGACAAAAATTTAAATTGTAATTAAGTTTCATAAAGGAGCATATGGGTTAAAATACATTCAATAATAACGATTAAATGCGATCTTTAAATTACATTCCTTAAAACGGAGTAATTTTGTTACTGTCGATCTGTTACTTTTTATTTTATTTCAAATAATCCAAGAGGAAAGAGATCATAGATCGCAGGAACATTTCTAGAACAAAGGAAATCTATGCATATAAAATGTAATTACCGGTCTTAAAAATATAACGAGTTAAAGTTTTAAATATGTATTTATAGTAGCAAATTGAGAGTAATTCCTGAAATAAGGGTCTTGCTAGAATGTTAATGCGACCCAAACCTTGCTTAACTGTCTCTAGATTGCCATATAACTTAACTCTAATAGTGAAATTAGTACCGCTTAGAATATTCATTGCATGTCTAATTGGCAGGCATTGCCGAATCCCGAGCAATGTAATGCAGTAGGAAATGCATTTAGAATCCATTACGGTTCTTAGCAAAGGGATCTCTGAATATATAATAATTGTACGTACACAACTTACATCTCGTCTCCTGCTTCGGACTCTTTGGTTGAAACATCGTGATCCAGAACTTACTGTCGTGTTCAGCGTGGTCCTGGAAGACTATATTTTTCCAAAAGTGAACTACCAAAATTATACAATTCAAATAAATTTAGAACTGCTTCAGATGTTGTTAAGTATATTTCAAAGAAACTATTTTTTAAATTAAATTCTATACATTTTGAAAATAATAGTAACATCATAAATGAACTAATATGTATAAAAAAAATTCATCTCATTCGCTGCTTCAGATTACACATTTGATTAATAAATCATGTTCGCTAATTTAACCTCCTGTTTAGATAGTCGGGTCCTGAAATTTGACAGTTTTAGCAAGAAAATGAATGCGTAAAATTACGCAACTTACGTTACGTTAGAACTGCTCCACATTTGTCTTTGTCTCAAAAACCAAGGCCACGAACTTACCTTCCTGCATAATAGTTAATTCCTTGCTTAAAAGTGAGAATTTTATACCATAAGGAATAAGGTTCTAAAAATACCTTTCATTACCCTTGCAGAGTTTCCTGGCAGCGAACGCGAAATGCTGGTGGGCGGGGGCCTTAGCGGCGGCCACGGCGGAGCTCCGGTACGCGGGGTACGTGTCCCCGGGGGTGTTGCTCGTGGCGGGGGCTCCCAGGGCGCTAGAGACTGTCAGAGGAGCGTACTCCAGGTCCGTGCTCAAGCCCCCGCCGACCTATCTCATCTGTGGTCTTGGTAAGTTGGATATTTTATTATTAATACGCGATAGCAATGCACTACCAAATGCTTTTCCGGTACCCATGTATTAATTACTTATATAATTCGTATATAGTGATTTTTTAATAGGTTTTGCTTAGAAAAGAGCCATGGAGTGTAATTGAAGTGATTAATTTTGGTATTGAATTTCAAAAGGTAGTGATGTTATTCTTAGGGTCATTAAGAGAACGATATTATTTTAAATATAGAATGACTTAGCAAGCATTGCTGTTTAGCAGCAAAAATCTACATAGAATAGTGATTAAGCAACCCAACCATCGACAAATTGTTACATGATTCATATGGTATGTAATTACATTATAGTATTTTGACAATATTTTTAAAAATAATTTTAATTATTATTGAGCTTTTATAAAAAATGTAATTAGCTCTAGGCTTAACAATATAATAGGCTCATTATTCTTGTAATATATTTCGCTAATTATCAATTCTAAAACACATTATTGCAAGAATATAGTCACATTATTTATCGTTACCGTTAAATATACGATATCGGAAACTAAATTTACGATCGTATAAATTGAATGAAGAAAACCTTATTAATTTGGTGTGAGCAGAACGAAACTATTTCGAACGCGAAATAAATATTGTCGTTCGAAACAGGAAGAGGAAATCGCTTGTGAAACTGGAATGGCCTCACAGATCCCTGCCCAGAATAAAACAATCCTTTATTGGTTTGCCGGCGTGCCGTTGTGCGGAATTTCAAAACTCAAAATAGTATTGTTGAAGTTCATTCATCAATCAAAGAATTAAGTTTGATAAATGTGTAACATATTTTATTGGTTTTAATTAATCTAGATGCTATTTTAGGATACTCATTCACAGACAAGTACAGACAATCTAAAACAGTCTGTCGTCATGACAGCGCAAAAGGAGAGAAATGTCAAATGAATTTACTGTCACTTACCTACAGAATGACATTAGATATGATGTTTGTAAAGCTCGCTAATGGAATGTGTTTATAAAGAACGTTACATTCTACATTTTTAACGTTTTGGACGTTTGACGATTTTGCCGGTTTAAAGAAATAGTTTTGGCAAAACTCTAGTCGTTAAGTGATATATCAATCTAAACATATTAATATGTTATATTGGTCTTTCGCTGATCTTATTCAGGCACTGCCACTGTCATCGATATGGAGAGCGTACTACGATATGTATATAATAAAATTATCCTTATATATGGAAACCCAGGCATAGTAAACTTATAATTATGCAATATAAGTACATTACACTTCGGTTTCCCACGGCATCTTGTCGGATTATGCAGGCGCAGTGTTCCTACGCAGCGGCGCTGTGACCGCCCACACCGGCCTTGCAAGGTCGCGTATTGCTATTCGATTGTTATGATCGGTAAACATAACAACTACATGTTTATTTAGTTACAATTATTTTGTTATATCACTTTTTCATTGGCGATTTTTGTTACTAAATATTTTTTTTACATTTTACAAACGTGGAATAGCTTGTAACAATTTATTCAATTATAATATCGTGTTGTATACGATACGTAGATACTTCTCAATATTCTGGATTTAATTTCATTCAGCTTTATGGATGTATTTGACTTTATCTAAACGTAATTCAAGATCATATAAAATTCTTTTTATAAAGCTTAAGCAAGAATATAATTTTTTTTCCTACCCTCAACTGACAAATAACTACGTGTTTTTCGTAGTCCCAAATCAACTCAAATTACTTTGTTAATGCCAAGTACTGCCCGTAACTGAAAAGGCTTTTAGTTTACTTGCAAGAAAAAAGTTTCTTCCGCCTTAGTTAAGTTTAACGTCTGCCACCTACCGCCAGTAATCGATACTAATTGCGTCCCATGCATTTTAAACACAAAAATTACTAGCGAGAATTTATGCAGTGGCAGAGCGTATCCAATGCAACTACCACTACGTGTATAAAACTGTTTTATATTACAAGCGCTGTATTATAAATGACTCTACATAAGCTCTACATAGAAACATGCGGTACGTTTGAAGTCAATAGTACCGCCTACAGTACCGCGGCCTTGCGAGGACATGCATTGTGACTAGCGTGTTACATTCAAGAAATACATTCTGAACCGGTTTCGATAATAATGTGTGTGTAATAATATTAAAGAGTCTTATACGATTAAATTACTTTTGTGCATGAGTCAGTAATGTACTCGTAAAAATGAGTTCGATTACGGTACAAATAATAATGAGACTGTTACATTCAGAAATAAGGCCATAGCGTCATGGTTTTCATCCAAACTTTTATGCTCTTTGAGTTCTAAATAATTTGTTACAAATAGAGCCTCACATTTTTGGTATAGAGCCTCACATCTTTGGTATTTTAAATAATATTTGTAAATCCTTACACACTTAAATCTTTTACATTACTTTTATTACAATTCCCGGTATTAAAATTCGGCTGGAATTTTTCATTTATAAACTTGTGATATGGTAAAAGACTTCAAAAGGATTCAAAATTGTTATATGGTAAAAGACTTGTACAATATGGTAGTAATTTTGAATGTGCCAAAACTATCTTATGTTTGTTTCTTAACAAAACAACATTCTTATATATAAGCTATTTGTTTCAAAAGTCTTAAAATCGTTAAAATAGATCCGCTTTTAACGCCATATTTCCCGTTGATTGTTTATACACATAAACAAGAAAAGCGTTTCGAACTTGGAATCAGGAAGTCGAATGCATTTATTTCCGAGCGCGTCGAATTTCATTTATCGATTTTTTTTTTCATGGCATCATTAATTAAAAGATAAACAGCTCGATACATTGCATTTATCTGTAACATTGTTTTTTTATACATTGCAATACAATGAAAAGAATGCTTATTAAAATAGCAGGAATTTAATATATACTATGTTTTTCGACAGCTCGAAATAATATTTTTTTATTTGTAAACATCGATTCATCATTTCATAAATTGCTTTGTTCTGGCTTAAATATGTTCAAGAGGATATATTTCTTGTTATTTGCCGACATTTGCATGTCTCAAAAAGATAAATATGCCAAAACTGTCACTAGTTGTATTAGTCATAAGCATATAAATATATAACTTGACCAGGATTACGAATATTTGTTTTCTTAAAGTCATATAGATATAGAAATATAGATCATTCAGGATTATCTTTGATTTTTTTTCACAGTCGATATTCAGCACATCTAATCAATATCAAGATTATTATAATTAAGAATCAACCTATTGTTAAAATAAGTTTAAAATGAGAGGAAAAGTTTCATTCAAATACCAAAAGGTAATTAAATAGTCAACTAATCATAATTATATGTTTTGGATGTAACTTTATCTAATGTTATTAGATAAAGTTACATCCAAAACATACGTATTGGTACTCCGTAAGTTATATCTAAAACATCGTTGAGACCAGTTCCAAGTATTTGTACAGCAAATAAATTGTCTCCGTCAAACATTGCTAAGAAAATTCAGACGACAACGACAAATGTCGAGATTTTAACAAATGGCTTGCTCCGTGAGCGGAAACGTCGTGTGTACCATTGTGTGAAGAGCAACTTGAGAAATAACTCATGTTTTATACTTTAATTTTTACATCTTCACTGACAGACCATGGGAAAAGTTTCGGTTTCGAAAAAATGGCAACCCCATTCCAATGTCGGTACCTAAAACCTGCATTTGCCAACTAGCAACTTGATTATAACGTATTACATGTTATAATTTACAACACTATGCAAATACGTATAATTTACTTAGATTAAGAATATAAAATTTAAACTTCCTTTGACATTTAAATAGCTGTAAATTTTGACTATAAAAATAATTTTTATTTTGATTATTATGCATTAATTAAAGATAATTATATGTATTTAATTATGTTAAAATGAGGTCTTTAATTTAAAGACGGGAAGGATATAATCGAGACCGGTGTGGGAATGATAATAAATAACCTTCAAAGGAGAAAGTCGGAGTGATAAGGAACGGCGACATTAAGAAACCTTGAACGTAATGACAACAATGTGATTAAAATTAACAAAAATTTCGCATACAACATAAACGTGTGTTGGTAACGATTATTAAACCATATCTGTCAGTTAAAATTAACATTCGGACACAAATACAGTCTTGTAATTAGTTACAAAAAAGGCAAGAAACATTGCAATGAAATTGCATATATAATTTCTGTGCTGTTTAATGCAAATCTGTCGAAAACAACCGTGTTTATGTGGAATTTGTTCTGCGTGGAAGTTTTCGGAACAGTTTTTGATTATGGGTAACATAATGTTTAATTCGTCATTTTGTGTTCTTACAATTGACATATTTTCACAGAATGCCAGCGTTTTAATTATTGTTTACTTGAATTTTGTTTTTGTACATTATTTTATGTGTTAATGATAGCTTAACCACGTAAATTTTGTCATTTTATTCAGATTTGGTTCATACCCAATTATGGAAACATAAATGGTGGACGATTCTATAAGGTCTCTTTCATTTCTACTTTTTACTGATTATTAGTTACCTTACTGATTGTTAGTTCTATAACGATTATTTTATATGGTACATGTAATAACAAATAATAAAATATATTTCCTCTTAAACAAAATTAATATGAGTGATATAACGTTACATTCACAGAATGTGAGCAGACGAAACAGATGTCACCAAAACGAATTTCTTTTTATTCATATAAAATACCACAACCAAAAGTTGTTATACCGGAAATAGCAGTGTAAAAATTCTTTCACCAAAATTCACCGGAGCGTTGGGCGCGTGGCCAAAAATGTAGATATTCTCTTTCTCCTGATAAGCACTACGTCTCCGAATTGGCGCTATAAATACTGTTCGTGATTAATTTAGATCTTAGCAGGGAAATTATATGCAAAGAACTTATAATAGATTACCAAGTTTATTGCATATATCATCTTACTTCAAATTCATAAAACTATTTATATTTTTCATGTTCAATTCATAGTTACTATTTGTCACGTCTAATTCGCATAGAGGTAGGCAGAGACGATTATTGTTTCACAGGTACGGTCTGCGCCAAATTCTTTTGTTTATTCGATTATCATAAAAGTCATCATACTTTAATTTTGACTAATATTATTTCAAAAATTGATACAATAGGACGGGTGACATATATTCGGACATTTCTAGTAATTGATTACTTTGAATAATTTCCTAACTAATTTATATATCAAAAGCTGTCAAGTACGGGTATTTTTGCAATTATTGTACACCAATATTCAATCAGCAATCAATTGAATACTTTAATCAGCAATAAGTTCAATTATCGATAGGCTCAATTAATTGAATTCATGAAGATCTTGATCAGCTTACATGTTGAATTTGTGACACGATCAAGATTGTTACATTCATACTTACATACTTACATTCATTCATTACTCCGCATAGCAGGCGACCTGATGTCAACGTGGCCATTGGAATTATAGTCTCATTTCGTTGAATTATGTTTTCCAATGTACTGCTTATTAACATATCTGAACTTTTACTTTCTTCGCATGAGGGCCTTTCTTAAAATTTCACTACAGATTGCAATGATTTAATAAGGGTCCTTTAAATTGTTTTTAAATTTGGGCCCCATATGCTATATGGGCCACATATGATATATACGCCATATATGATATGATATATGGCCACATATGACTTGGGAATATAGATCCTTGTTGGACCAGTTACCATTACGAGTGGTTTCCATAATGCAAGATCAAGGTCAAATCTCTCTATCTTCACAGGCCTGACATGATCCTTCTGCACTCATCGCTCTGTTCACCGATTTCGTAGCCTTCTGATCCTCCTATCATCTCTGGTATTTTGATCGTGTTAGATTCTATTGCTTCTATACTGCAATTGATTAACACTTCAAATACAGTATCAACTGCTTTTATTTCTTCCACTATTGAGCACAGGTCTCTTAGTACAGTGAGAAAGTTTAAGGGTAAATTCCGCCTTCCGGCCAAATGTGGATCGGCAATTTAAGCACCATTATTTCAATATACCATATTATTTCATAGGGATAAAATAAAACGTGTAAAAAGCCAATGAAACTTTTATTATTTCTAAAGTACAACGTGATGTGATCATAAATAATAGCTATTTAGGAAGTTTTCTTACAAATCTAAATAACACAGTGAGAATAAGAGAAAAGCTAATCTGCCTGGATTTTGATTTACGAAAATGTTAGTTAGAAGTGATCGCTGAAAACCAGTTATATTAAACCCATCAGTATGCATAGCGCGCAGCGGGCGTGCGCCGAACAGGTAGCGTTTCCATTATATAGTAACCGATAGTAAGTGTTGTCAGTGCGTACGCACTTATACATGTATACTACCTATATAGAGCAAGGGTTCCCGGTGTTTTAGAGGTATAACACGGGTAAACTTAGCATAAATAGCCATTTGTATGGCTGAATAAAAAAGGTAATTATGTAACAATAAATTATAATATTTTGGCCATTAAACGGCAGTTATTGAAGGTTTATTTATCGAGAAATAGGACCTAAATTAATTTTCAAACCTTATTGGTATGGAACCTTAAATGATTTATTGGATTTTAAGTAAAAATGTTCTTTCCCTTCCATTGTTTTAAATTTGGAACGGTCATTAATCTTCTGTATTTGGAATTGTGTTATTTGATTTTTTAATTTTCCCATCCATTTTGCTTTTTAAATCCATATTTGAATGACAGAATCAAACATCATGTAATTTGTAATTTGTAAACATCATGTTATTGATATTAACGTTATTCATTTTATATCGTTGACAGCAACCAAAATTGCATTATTATTATATAGTTATATGATTTTACAATTAACAAAATAACACATTATACTGTAGTACAAAATCAAAACTAATTTAAATTGGCATTTATTGTTATTAATAGCGTATACTAATTGAATAAATACTAATATTTGCAGCCCTTTCTCACAAATGCGGAAATTAATTTCACCTGGCAACACTGTGGTCCTGGTGTTGCGTGTGGCTACTATATCACTTTTCCATTCTATGAGCGGGTCTTTGTAAGTCAACTTTCTAGGTAAGATATATCGAAACACCTTGCAGTTATCAGAAAAGCCACGGGTATTACAAGTAATTAGTACAGGAGTCATTAATTCCGTTGTATATTTAGCTCGCAGACCTCACGACTGAGATGTAAGTTGCTTACTTAGAATTCATGTATTACTTAGTATGTAATTTTACTGAGTAATAATTAAAAGTTCTTTTTAAGTTTTAAATAGTTTGAGTATAAAAAGGGTTTTAGATGTACACGTTGAATTCCTTATTAACATTGTCGTTTTACGTATTTTAAATCGTACGTATATACTCAAAATGGTCACCAATTACACTAGGCATAAAAAAAATCCCATTGTTTTTACTAATATCGTCATATTATAAATATTGTTTTCCCCAATTGTACGTGAGGCAACCCTGATCTTATGTTTTTGATAAGTACGTCAAAATGAATAGCTTGCGAATATGCTCAGACAATATATTATACTATCAATAAAAAGAATGAGCTGTCAAAATATATGACGTCTATAGTACTCGAAATCATTTCTATCTTAAGGCACATGTATACAGATACAGATTTGTGAAGCTCGATTATAAATGAACCAAGTTATAAATTCAGCAATATCACAGTGTACGGACGTGGTAATCGAAATTCTCAATATTATAATCGATATGGATTTAATTTTATAATCGATTTGAAATGGGTGGTATGAATTAATGAGAAAACTATGAATACAATTACTATTAAAGTATAGCATAAATCTTATGCCTACCTTGTTGGTCGAATGTTTCCAAGCGTGACTGCTGATCGAGATGTTCTGGGTTGGAACCCTGGGTACTATTGAATTTTCTAACTTGCAATTACTATTAGTGGCTCGGAATTTGGAGTCTGGCAAAGGGTCATCATCTATTCTACAGTGGGATGTAAACTTAACTGTTGAAACGTGGGTTATGCTATCCTCTGCCTCCATCTTCAAGTATCACAGGCGTGATGTTATGTTTACGTTTATAAAATCTATCACATATACTTATATTGTTCCGAGTATATTCTATGAAACTATGTTCAAATGTGCATTTATGACTCTTGGTTAGATAAATGTCTGATTTTATATTAAATAGTGTAAGCTGTCCCATCCGCGGCATTATAAAAGCTTTGTTAGGCGCAAATGTATTCACATGCAGTTCGGATTGAGTTAGTATTGTAACGTTTATGTAAATAGGCTATATGATTGACGGCGCCGCGCGCACTGCTTGCTGTTTCGCCAACGCCGATACGGTCTTGTAGCGTCCCACGGCCGTTTTGTAACGCGAAACGCGCCGCTCGGGCGGGTGTTAATGAGCAACATATTATATATAATGATATGTAATAGTTGTGGTACATTAGTGACTTTATTTAGTTATTTCCTAATGAATAACATGTTATCCTTAGTGCTATGGAATTGTTGTGATATATAAACGAGTTATTTTAGTTTCTTACAGATTTGTCGACGAGTTCCAAGCGCTATGTACCCACATTTAGCTCGTTGAAATGTTTTCCATTCATAACTCTCTACCTAGACTCTTCTCTTCAGTGTCTGACCTAATTGATCAGGGTAGAAGAGTCTTGGTCAAGTGAATATCCGCACCTTCGTTCTTTATACTGGTGAGTTAGGAGAAGTGAGGGAATTTCTCAATTAAGTATCACAAGACGAATATGTTGTACTATGGATATATACTAACTGCGATTGTTGTAACTAAATGAACAAGCTGTGTTCTATACGTGTACAATGATATGTATTTTATGCGCACAGAGTTTTTTCTTAAATATAGTACAGGTTCTGCCATTTTTGAAATACAGTCAGGATAACTAACTACAAAACTAACGCCCAATTTCGTAAAAGCCAGTTAAATCTAACATATGGATATATAGCTCTAAGAATAATCCTGTATTCTGCGCAAAGCAGACCTTTATAATGATCATAATAGTTATGTAAAACAATAATAAAGAATAATGAAGAACACGAAGTATAAGAAGAACACGAAGAATAAAAAGAATAAGAAGAATAATTATAAGAAATGACCATCGATGTAACAATATTGAAGAACAATATTATGGATATATGTCAAGATGTTAGCCACCCGGACTTCATGACTTTCAAACGACAATACATGCCCATACAGACATGGCGATTTCTCCTTTTGTTCATCGTATCACCGCATCGCAGAGCGTGCGCACCTTGTGTTATTTGTTGTTCTGTAACTGATGCGTGTCCCGATAAAAATAATCAATTCTCTGCTGATAGACAGTGATTCTGTATGACGTATCGCAAATTGATCACCAAATTGAAATACCGAGCCTCGCAGGTTTCTTACACTTACAAGCTACTGTCAGGTACTGATATTGCAAAGTTCGATGCCAGTGTAAAACTATAGTTATAGTAGAACTATATACTTGGATTTCGCAAAAGTTTGATTAGAAAGGATTGTATTAATTTATAATCAAATCGATTAGCTTGTGTTTTTGTTTGCGTTTTTTTTATAATTTAATAGAAAAATTGACATTTATAAATAAAGTAAGCACTTGTTTTTTTTTTGGTACATGTAAAATTAAAATAAATGTAATTTTTCCGGTATATGTATCCGAAAACGTTTGGCTAAAGAGTCATCTCTCTGTTTAAATGAACGCTGCCGAGTTAAAAAAAAACAAACCTGACGACGCCGTCAGGTCGTGTTTCGGTAAACTTGACAATATTGTGAACAAAGATCGGTGCAACAGCTCAAATTTCTGTTAAAAGTATAGGCTTTAAATCTGTAATTTAAACCTTACAGTGAAATTGATATTACAACGAACATTACCTTGATTTCAGAGCTCTTATTAATATGGCAATATCATGCACCATACTCATGTATTCTTTTGTTTATAAATTTTATGGTTGATTGGTCATACATTGGTTAGTGATACATGACTCATTTTGTACATCTTAAACGATATTGAATTATTTATATTGTCACGCCAGATTGTTGACGAGGTAAGTAGAGAGCAGCATCATCATCATTTGCCTACTCCTGTGCATTGCTGGACGTAGGCCTCTCCAATATCACGCCACTAAACTTGAAACATCAGCTTTTGGCATCCAACCGCTGCTAGCTATTTTGCGTATATCGTCACTCGTGCTAACTGGAGGGCGACCTACGCTACGTTTGCCAAGACGTGGTCTCCACTCAGAACACATTTGCTACAACGGTGGTTGGTTCCACGACAGATGCAGAGAGCACCGAGTGCCGAATGCCTCTTTCTTCGGTTTTCCCCGTCGGGAATTACGGGCGTGATTTTACTTTTGTAATAGAGCGAGCATGTTAACTTGTTACACACAAGTAAACAAATGGACATTCAAATGAACATCTAACATAGTAAGCGATAGGAAACAAGAAGTGAACGTTTATATCCGTCCTTTAGAGAGCCACGGATGTATAAATCACGGGGAAACTGCAGATAGTACTTAGTCATTGCATAAGGATAATTATTGGCACCGCACTAGTACTGTCAGTTTGTTGATGTATGCTTCACTTAACGTGGAGTAACTGTCCCCTTGCAATTGCATATGTATATAATATCACGCCTACTTTACCTTGGGGTACCCAAATACTAACGATTTTCGCTCCATGCCATTCTGATACTTTTTATTCGCCTTTTTATACAGTCCAAATTGTCTTTTCTTTATATGCTCGTCTATTGAAAATATTTTTGATCTGGCCTTTTTTGGGACGTTTCGGCATAATATTAATACGGCATCCGTTTTCGCATTCTATGATTTAGTTAAGAATTGCACGTATTGCTTTATTCCCTTGAGGATTTGTTACTTATATTAAATTCATAATTATCACATTTTATTTAAACATGTTTTGTAATTTTTATATACATAATCTCTCGTTAGGAAATCCTTTCTATTACTCCCATCCTCTATTCCATGGATGACATTAAAATATGAAGAAAAGTAAGGGAACACCAGTGAAAAAAAAACGTTAAGCTAATGTCTGCTCATAGAGTAATACATGTTAATCCATTTAGCTCATTAGTTACTATGGCGAATTGCCGCTTCAAGGATCAATAATGCCCAGTAACACTATGAACAACAGCATAATTTTTTCAAGGTGTCGTTTGAAATTCGAATATAAAAATTGGAATATTAACGGAATTTCGAACACACTGAGTCACGATAATTGGGTCCAATATTAATAATTAACCCACATTTCTCGACAATCTCTTTTTGTTTATTTTATCGTAAGCTTGTAAACCTTATAATAAATATAACACAATTCAGGTCAATCGAAATATGTTTAAATGATTTTATATTATCTAAAACGTAATAATAGCAGCTAATGGTGCGCTAATATACTAATTACAGTATTAAAAAGACATATAACATATCGCAAAGGTCAAAGATGTCGAAACTGGTGTAAGGCGACGCCATATTTAAATAGCAGTGCGTGTGAACTATGGTATATATAATTAATTATATAACGCAATATGCAATATGGCATATAACGTATGACTTGTTAGATGACGATTGGGATAAGGTGTTATTAATTTAACGGATAGTATATGCCGGAATTTCCTTTCACACGTGTAATTATGATTATATATGATAATTTTAATGACTTATTATATCATCACGCCATGAGTCTCACGGAGTAGGCAGAGAGCGCCAAATGCGAAAACTATTGTTACGGATCTTACGTGCTTGTTCAAAGACAGACAAACCAAATATGCAAATACGATTGATGAATGCAGGTGCTGACAGACACGAAACACAGTTTGATCAAATAAGTCATTTTGTAGGTGGGCTTCGAATACTTACATCATTTTGAAACTTTTTTCAAACGTGCCCAACTATTGTTTATGTACAGCAAATCCGTTTTAATTGTTATTTACATTTTTTGTATAGGTATGTGTATAAAATGATAGACCATTGAAATTTGGTCCTACTTTGCAGCAACTGAATCTAGTCATATTTATGTGCAATATTGAACTTATTTTTCTCACTATTGAAATAATTTTCATTTGTTAATGTTATAAGTTTGCTTGTAGTCAACACGATTGGTTGTACCAACACGAAGCCAGTCTCAACGAATCTATCCCTCTTATTATGTACGAGTGTGTGACATTTTGGTGTATTTTAGATAGATAAATAAATATCCAAAGAATCAAAGGTAATCCAGCCAAGTAAATGTCTTTGAATATTTTTATATAAAGTGTAATAATTTCAGACGTGAATTAAGGTTTGTAAGATAACGAAATCAGCCCGGACGTTGCCTTTCGGCTCGATATTAATTGAGATTGCTATAACTTTCAAATAGCACTAGCACATTTTCAAATATTAACTGCAATTTGTATGTTTGCATTAAATGAATATATTTTGATGTTATAATTTAGGTTGTTGGATTTTGAGCTTTTAGTACGATTCTGTACATCGTAAAAATTCCGAACATATTATCGGTCGAGTGTGGAGATGTAATTCGTGGCACTATAAATATTTGTTTGGTCAGAGCGAGCGTTTATGTTGTGTCTGTATTTAAAATTATTATTGGAGAGGCCTATGTCCAGCAGTGGACGGGAATAGGCTGATAATGATGATAATGATTTAAAATTATATGTAAAAAGCTATACGTATATGGATAATTATGTAATGTGTGTTTGTCAGCTTTTTGAATGTCATATGTACAGGCTCCGCTTGTTTGTGATTAGAGACTTCTACCTCCCACATCAGCCAGTGAACTCTTTGGTCAAGATACATCTGTCTTACAATCTTGATAGAGTTCATGATACTTTCTACTGCTTCCGGTTACTCAAAAATAGTATTGCGAAAATGGCGGAAGTCGTTTTTGTTTTATATGCTCGTATACTAACATTACAATTCGCTCACTTTGATACCTGACAGCGGCTGATTCGAAGAACACTAATAGATAAATGAAGATACATTACGGTGTAAGTGCTGTCATTAATAACAATGGAAAGCGCTCTCTAACGTGCTATTACTTCGGTTTTTATTTGCATATCATAATGTCAATGTGACGTCTTGGATCGCCCACACGCGCCGCGATCCAAGTTAGAAGCGCGACTTGTCTAAATGAATGTGAAGTTCTCATACCAAATCAACTTGGGATCGAACCGAAGATCGAGTGTGTGAGTGAATGTACTGCAGAACAATGGCATGCTATTGGAGAGGTTTATGTCCAGTGGGGGAGTAGGCTGATGATCATGATCATAATGATGATGGTATATCAACTTGGAATTGTACAGGTAAATAGGAAGTTCTTAAGCGAATCCTATGCTACATTTCACTGACTGTCCGATGAGATGATAGTCAGATGAGATATTGTGGCTATTGAAATAATAAAAGCTCGTCGTCGGTGGAAATTTTGAGCCCCGTTTTAAAAATAATAACAATGGGCGCGCAATGAAGAATGTGTGTTTTGACATAGTTTAAGCTAGTGGGTATAGGAGGAGTATTAGAGATTTAAAATTTGTACGTGTCAAAGATACATTAAAATTGATTAGGATATTCGTATGGTTTGTTCGTACTGAATGGATACAATCTGAATCTACATTCGAACATTGTAAAATACACTCTTATGCCTTACCATAAATGAATGATGCTCATAGAGAATGTCATGATAATAAAATGGTTCACGATATTATCATGAGCAAATTTCACACGGTTCTCTCATGACTCGCTCCAAAATAAACTATGGGTTGATGTAGATTGCCAAGTACAGCCCGATCAAGTCTGAAGAAGGCAAGCAAAACAAATATGCCTTTCTCCCGTCCATACATGGGCCTCATAGTTTTTTCTCGTCAAATTCGGAAAATGGAACAAGTATAGAGAGTGATATTAGATGACACTGATGTATCTTATAGATTTCGTCTTAGTACTTAATTATACCCCTTAGAACTCTGTGGTAATTTGATTGTTAGAATTTTTAGATCTCTTAGAATTTTTCATAATATTAATTTTTGTTGATACAAGTAGTTTATCTTATTTAAAAAGAGCATTTTCTTTCTTTCTCATTTCAATAATTTATTCTTAATTTGATAATTAAATAGTTCGGCAATTAATCTGTCGTTACATTATTAATCCGAATGTTCCAAATTCAATCATTTTAAATAAAATAAAAATTAATACATTTTCCTATTCCATTATCGTATCGATTCTAAATTTAAATAACCTTCACGTAAGTATTTCTTATGCTCATACGGATGTATAATGCCCTATGTAAAATGTAAAATTTTATCGTGATAAATCGCCGATATCTCAAAATCCCAATGACGAATGGTTTGACAAGTAAAGATATTAATCTTGGATACGTCAAATCAGTGATATAGTACTGAATAACGTCCGTTATTTCTTCCTGGGTACTGTGGAAAATGGGAATATATTTGCCGTCTATCGACAACCGATCTCTCGAGTGATGGGAAGCGGTTACATGTGTTATGCAAAGTTTCGTGCAAGATTTGCTGCTTTAGTTTGAATCACAAATGTTAGCTTTTATTGGAAACCCAAGATATCTATTACTGGAACCCAACAAATGTTTGCTTTTAGTAGTGCGGTACAGGCACAAAGACAGATTGATGTTCGTTTTTGAAAAGTCCGTTCCACGATTCGGTCACTTGTTGTTGTCTTGTTTCAATATGTTACACCTAAAACACGTCTAGTATATTTTCTAGATATATAAAGGCACCGTAAATTTTAAGCTTTTAAATTTATTATTATTACATAAAATAGGTTTATATATACAATGGTTTCAGTTATTTTGAATCTAGTTCAGAAATGTACTGGCTCATCCACTGACTCTACAAATACAAACAAAGCTAAGTGCTAACCGAGGCAGGCATTTTTACTGAATAATGCATGCTATGACAGAGGATTAAATGTAAATAGATCGGTGTTGCTTGTAGTATGCTACTGATTTTTTTTACTTAGCGCTAAACGATGTAGCATATTCGTGGTATGGTTTCCAAAAAATAATATTATGAACCTTAGAAATGTTATTAGTCACTCATAAGTATGTTAAAATAAAACACACAACGTATTTATTTCCTATTTTATTTCGATAAATAAAGTAGGTACATTATATTACAGGTATTTATAGCATGTCTTAAGTTATGTTTGAAATAATGATAAACATGTTTACGATTTTCTCATACGATTGTACGATTGTATTATTGAAATTTAATGCGATGGAAATAAATTTTCTAGTTGCGAATCGACGTTTGCGATCTTACGATTGATGGCATCTGTTGGTACATATGTTATGCAGAATTCACTTCGCTTTGCAATGCTAAGTGTGAACCTGCACTCGGATTGTTTACAGCGCTTTATGCTGGTCTCTAACCGCTTTTAATGGTGAATTGTATTAGAAAGAAATAACTTTTTTCTCGGAATAATAATTTTATGGACTATGTTCCAAGTTTAAAATTTTCGACCGGTAACGTTTTATAAGTTTCGATGAAAACTGGGGAACAGCATCGTTACATAGGTGATGTTTGGAACAGTCGAATGAAATCCGTGGCCCAAAAGTAGGAATTTGTTGTCTAATAAAAAAAGAAAAGAAACTTCTATTTATTTTAACTCGACGCAGAGAGGATGTCTCTTGTAATTATCTTCTATAATTTAGTTTTACTCTTATATTTCAACAGCCATTTATTGTTCTATTAGTAATCCCAAATGTGTTGCACATGTGTCAATGTTAGTAGCGAAATTGTTTTTTATCAACTGTTTTCTTTACGATTGATTAAAATCTGCGCACTTATAGACTTTCGATAAATTTATTGTCTCCCCCGTCCCTCGCCCTCCGCAATTCTAATCTGATTTTTAATTCTATTCCATAAAGAACATAATTGAAATTTTGATTGGAACAGCCATCGTAAAAGCAATTTTGTTTAAAGATGGCCGCTGATCGCGCCATTTTATTGTCCAAAGATAGTATCTCTTCGTGACTTCTGGTCACAAACGTCGCTTTGATCTCGAAATGGCCTCTTATAGCGTGCGTGTATAAAAATCGTTAGCGAAAATAAAAATAAGCAATAAATTGGATCTTCTAACAGAATATATTCTAATTGAACTCCATATACTGTTTTTTCGACGTCTTTGATTTTATACTACCTTAAGACGCATATAAACAAAATTTATCGTTGTTTTAATTTTACGGTGTCTTTATGTTTAGTCTATTCGCATTGTATGAATATCAAAGAATACGTTGTAAATCCTTCTCGTGTACCAGTATTGAAATATATTCCTCGAGTAGTTTTTAAACTCTTTGTTATTAATCTTCTGGGGCTGGTTCTAAAATAAGCTTATTCGATATTATTATATCGTCATGCCAGGTCCATTACGTGGTAGGCAGAAAGATAAAAACCAAGATGTTTTGAATAAGAAGTATCACAGTTTTATAGTTTATTAAATTACCATTTGAATTGTTCTAAGGCTTAAGTTACGTTTGTTTTTTGGATTTAATTTCTAGGAGCTTATAAAACATTGCTACATATTTAGCCATGTTTATTTAATCATTAACACTTTAACATTCAACGGCTAGGCGTGGGTCTTCTTCTATCGCAATAAAAAGGACTATGGCCAGAGTCTGCCACCCTGACTAAAAGCGGGTTCACAGACTTCACACTCATTAAAAACATTACAAAGAACTCCAACGTATACAAGTTTCTTTGGAGCTTTTTCTTTCACCGTTAGTTAAACTGTGAAAAAAATCGATATTCATTTTTTTCTCTATATACATGTATATGAACTGGAATTTACAGGTGATCAGATGGACGCCAAGTGAACTTGTTCGCCAATCAACATTGCACGCCGGCAACGATAAAAGAACAAGTATTGCACGTCACTAGAACAGCGAAAGTATTCTTAATGAGTTGTACCTCGGGCGATCGGCGCACCGGCCACAAGCGTTGAATTTGCGTTGATTTGACACACTATTCCCATACAAAACACACGACATCGAGTCATTCGAGAAGCGATCATATGTGTTTAAAATAAGAGTTGAATTTCCTTTGATCGCAATCAAAAATTGGAAGTTCCACAATACACCGCACTAAGGTCCAGTATAGAACCTTCTCGAACGCAAGCGTAGTATTGCTCGCACGTCGCTAGATGGCTGTTGATTGTTTTGTACTGACAAGCAAATTAGCTGATACCTTTGTCTCGTTCGGATGTATTAACCGCGATCGGTGATTGAAAGAGAACAGATAAGACTGGACGTGGCGTTCAATTAAACAGTTCATTTGATCTTGTATGAATGGAATTACATAGCCGATATGAACAGATTTGTTACTCAATGTGAGTTAACTAGTGAAACTTTCTTTAATAGACAATACATTGTTTATTGCGATGGTTGTTTAGCTGATGACTGAAACTTTCACGTCGTCAAACGAAAACAACCATGAAAATTGTTAATTAAAATTGGAAGTGATCAAAACATACTATCTGTGGACTAAATTACTTAAATAATTGTAGGTATAGGTTTGTTTTGTGTTGCAATAATGAAATCTAGTTAAAATGCGAATGCTCTTTTTAAAACGAAAGTATTATAGCTGCCTAACCTAAAAAGCGTCCAATTTTATCTTAACTAAGTCACGGAATGTTTTCACAAGTTCTCAAATATTAAGTACCTGCAGATAACAATTTTTGACTGGTTGATTGACTGGTTGACATTATCATTGCCGGCAACTATAAAATATTCACAATCAAGTAAATAACTATACAAGTAATTATTGTATGGATTAATCTCAATTAGATTATAAATTAAGGCTCAAACACATTAGCCTGAATACTGACTAGTTGCTGTGAACAATAACCAGTCAAGGTCCATAAATGTTGGGACGACGACAACATCACACCTGACCCTGGCTTTTACTTTAGCACCTGTTGAAAACGATACGTGGTATCGAGAAAGTATCGGTAATTGTACAGAAATCGTTATATCTATATTAAGGTTCGAGGAATCCGATAATTGTGTGAAAACCTCGAAATCTCCTCATTTACGGGACGGTAAAGGGTTCATTAGTGTTTCTGCGATATTTTATGGAATAATGATAGATCATTATTTCATACACAATACTGGTGTCATCGCTTGTTAATTATGTATTGTGTGAATTCGGTACGCGCGATTTCCATAAGTTTCGTCATATTGTCTTTATTGGCAGCTAACCCTTTATGGCAGTTAATAATTTTTATATTTCATAATCAACATTTTCAATAAAATGTAACCTTAAACCGGTTAATAAATCTTAATCGAGACTGATTTAACTTATGTTGAAACAAACTGGTATTAAATATTTTCGTCATTTCTTAAACTTTTCTATTAGACATTGATCTGGAGCACAATCGATCTGGAACAACACAATTGGAATCGATAGAACCAGCTCGGCTTAGCTCGAAATCGCCAACAAAATTAACCCATTAGCAGTCTATTTAAAGGATTTTGTTACTTCACTTGTCAAATCGTTTGTGAGCTACAATTGCATCTGAGCGATAAAATACGGAACTGAAAAATACAAAAAAAATATCTTACATACGTCTGCAATGTTTGCATGATTTCATAATGAATTTGATCTCATACGAGATAAGAACATTCAGAAAGCATAACGATTCAAGGCGAATTCTAGATCAGATGAGATTAATCGATCACTTCAAAGTATATGATAGAGAACAAGATAAACGAAACCAGTATTGTCATTTCTTAATTTTAAAACGGTAACCTTTAGCTTCACTTCCTCTTGACGCGAATCGTAAACCAATACTTGGTTACTAACATTCCAAAGCAATTAATTACGGCCAGTAATAATCCAAAATAATTATTACGGACCCTATCCCAGGAAAGATACCTTATTTAACAGTTGCACCACAGTACATAATAGATTGAACGCCATTGATTTTATAGATCGCTTTCCCTTGTTCCTGGGCTGTCCCTTCAATACCACTGTGAATATTTAAATGCTGTGGATGCAAATCAAGAAAACTCGTTCTCTTAGATTTTCACCAGTCAACGATTGTCACGACGACCAGACAGTGTTGTGACAGAGCGGACATAAGCAGACACGTGTGCCGACTCGGAACAACAAAACTAAGATTTCTGTTTCCGTAACAGCGGCCACAAGGGAAAATGGACTTTATGTAACAGAAATAGAAATATATATGTTTATGGTGATATGCTAATAGCTATTGGCAGCGGAATCAGTTGACGAGCGTCGAAATGACCACGATGATAATCAAAGTGACGTAGAGCCAGACGTAATCGATATGCAAAAAAGTGAATGGGAAATTAGATATGAAATTTAGAAGAAAGCAAAGGTTAAGTATTATAACGATACGAATGCATACACATCGTACGGTTAATCGTGGTAAAATTGCTGTATACACAATTTGCATGCATACATATGATCGAGATGTTTTATACTGCAGCTTTGGTTATATTGCCGTTGTGATATCGTGTTCAGGGTTAACGGGGATGTTTGGAGCCGCAACGAGTCACATCACTTATGAGAATTTCTCGAACTGCATGTTTACGATTTGTAGCACTTGCAACTTCGAACGGGTTTGCGCTGTTGACATCCGGACACCGTTAGCTCTTTGAATCATTGACCCGCGCGTTCTTTGTCTGTTCACATACGCACACAATTAAATGTCAACAATTGTATCTAATTCTCTATCTCTCATATTAAATTGTTATCTCTTAAGATGAATGCTTTCTCTTAATTGTGTTTCAGATGGAAACAATTTTGATGCTCCTTTTCCTAACACACTTTCGTGCAAAAACATCAAAAAGAACATCTGATACAAACATCGCCATCAATTTCTCTTTTTCAATTATTCCATTTTGACGGTACAATTAATGATTGCAAACATATATTGGCTTCAGTTAATATTATTATCAGCCGTAACGAAAGCGTGTTGATTCACTGATGTCGGTTTGGAAAAGTGTTTTATTTTATTAAATTAGTTACACTTTCCTTATTAGAAAGAGATCACTATCAGTTTTATTATTGTGTCACACATATGAGAAATCGTAGA
>DWEC01000083.1:0-22658 GCA_018245735.1 Microceris miodesmiata
TATTAAGTCCTTAGGGCAGTGGTGGACTGCTTTTCTTGAAATGAAGATTGTGCTTCCATTTCATTTAAATTAGGGCCTTCAAAATGTATCTAGACTCTGTGCAAAGAGTTTCAAGTTTGAAAGACCTAATAATATAAAAATAGTTCAATAGCAATTATTCCCAGCACGATACACTAACAGGCTCTGAAACAAGCGAACTTACGACTGGAGAAAGAGAAGTTCAGCATCGTTACGGAGATGGAGCACCTCAAGCGCCACTTGGAGAAGGAAGAGGCCCACCACTTGCAGCATGCGCGGACTGCTGTCGTCCAGGTATCCTCACAGTTAACTGATCATCTTCATCAGACCGTCCCATATCACAACTGGACATAGACCTGGCAAAGATGTACGACAACTTTCGGTTCTCTACATATCTCATCCAGCCGCTACCACATACCTTTTAAGGTCATCGGTCCAAAAGCTGGGTGGAGTTCCATAGTATCAATACAGTAGTTAGTATCTAAACGAATAGGTGTCTGAAGTCTGCACATACGCAGTTGGCCAGCGTGGCAGAATATGGCTCTTTCTGAAAAAAAAAAACGCGCGTCCAACAGTGGAATGAATAACAGTTGTTTATAATGACGGTTCCGGTTACGAATTCCAATCACTAATTATCATGCACACGATAAGTTGTCTTTTATGCTCATTATCAAATTAAAATCATATAGGCATATGGCACATTTTTGTTTCCTCACTAGAAAATATTGTAAATCACTAGAAATTCTTATAACAATCTCAATATGTTGACCAGATAAGCCAACATGACATAGCTTATGAGGCATCCAAAACTAATAAACCATAATTCATAATTATATTATTAGTAATATAGCTTGAAACTAATAACAAAACTATTAGAACTGATTTGAAACGTACATATTTAAACTTGAGGCATTTTTTCGAAATGATTTTCTCTTTTAAATTTTTTGTTTGTAATGTAAATATTATGTGTTGCAATTTTTGTAACTGCTAGTGGCCCAGTAGCGATCGAAATTCGATCGTAAATCATAAAAAACCATTTTGAGCATCGCCTATGTTCTAATGTCAAAGACTACGCTTATATAAATCTCTCCTCTGTGCTACTTATTGACAACAATCCGTCTCATGTCTGACATTGACAATGGGAACGTAAATAATAAAATATGGTCTATTTAATTCAATTGAAGGTATTTGTAATACATATTACACATACATTTTAGCATTCTGCACATCTTCTCTATATAAACTCTAAGCGTGCCAACCTTCATACTCCTCCGTGAGCGCAATTTTCGTAAAAAGGTGTGCAAAGTTTTTGCTTCACGTATTAATATAGATATAATGTTGATTTACTGAGTTAACTTGTGAGCGAAGGTGGTTTAGTTGTAGTACTGTTTGAAATGAGTAAAATAATATTATGTTAGTATATTTTAACACGGAAAGAGAGAGAGCATACGAGTATGTACCTACCAGATACGAGTTGCCGCCACCGCTCACAGCAGGTGACATGACATACTCGTATAGCATAGCAAATGCCGGTCATGTAACCTATCCCCAAAAGTAATGTAGGAATATAATTGTTAGTATCGATTCTGCGTGAAACAAGCGAGTCTTTTCATAATCAGACAGTGTTACCGCTTAGTTTTTAATACTCAAGCACTGCTTGGCAGAATCGATGCGCCCTAGAGAACATTATAAAGAACCTTAATATGAGTTCGATTCTTCACTTGTTTCCTCCAGCGTTACAGTGTGTAATGTTCAATATGAACATACATAACTATTTAAAAAAAAATTAACATTACGTAACATGTCGACCAGGGTAATTTAAATAATGGGTCGGTATAAGCCCTTTTCAATAATGGGTCGGTATAAGCCCGGATATTGGTCCAGACTGCAAAAGTCCGCGATTCCGTGTGTTTATAATGCATTAAAATTGTTTATCAGAAATTCGAACTTGTTTATTACATTTTCAGTTATTTTATTTAAGTAGGTACTTAATATTTTCTACGCCGTCGGGTTTTTCAACTTGTTTATTATATTATAATTAGATATATATCGTTTGTGGAAACGAAAGGTTATAAACACTCCAGCAGAATCCCTATTCTTATAGTCCGCTTGAGCGCCGCAAATCCCATTCAATCAACGCGTTTGTTCTCTCCTCTACAAACAGAAACGTCACTTGTCTGACATTTATAATAAACAGAGTCGGCAAAATCCACTAATAAATTGTATCAAACACCACATCGATAAACAAGATGAAATGTGACTCGTTGGTTTTGATTTTGGTTCGTTGAAATACCAGGGTAACAGGCATTTGGCGATTTAATAACGCTTGGAAACAGTGGGACCTTTAGAAGGTATAAATAATGTGCAAACTATTATTTCAACCTTTCTGAACCTTTTTCTGAAACGTTTATTTTTTAACGTATTACAGCCTTTTCGAAAATTAGCGGTACCTATATGAATACAAATAAAATGTGTCTGCGCCAGTAACTCTACAATAACGAGCGTCTTGTTCTCAAACCCGCAATCATTGTTTCTACTTGTTAGAACTCTGGAACGGAAAGTAGTTAGATAAAGATAATTTGAGGGAGCATCGTGGAGGTTTTATTGAAAAAGTTTAATAGAACGACTTTATTTTCTCGGTCGGCCACGCCGCGGCTGCTGATAGACCGTTAGTATATTTCTTTAGCCATACCAGCACAATGTAAAGAATCTTTATATTTCTATGATTTGTCTTTTTTAACTGTACAGGTCAACGGTTACCTGATAATAAGTGGTCATCTTTAATGTCTTCCTTATAAAGCCTTTTAGCATACCTTGGCTGGAAACAGGTCTTCTCTCAGAATGAAAAGTTTTACGATTATGGTATACTACGCTGCCCAAGTATATATTATACAGTATTTATACTCATTGGTGAATATTATGGCAAACTCTTAGATGTGTGAATATAACTATCTTTTGTAACAAAATTGAAGAATCAGGGTACACCCTGTCATTCATCGTAAATACTGCAAATATGTATAAACATCTTATAATTTAACATCTAAGATTATAGATGCTGAGCTTTTTGACACATCTCATCTTAGGAGTTATCAAGTGATACTGACAATGAGTGACGGTTCATACACAACAAATGATCGCTCTGGCGACTGAAATGTAGTTATTGATGCCGTCGTCAAGCGGCGAGCGTCGTAAAGTAGCCAACAATAAACACAATTACAAGCACTTACAATAATGGATTGCTGTGTCGGCAGTATCTGCGTGTGACTATTTATATTTCATTACACTGAGTGCTCCGACATTGGTGTCGCTATAAAAACCTCATTCGATACATTTATCGCCATACTTTCCTATACTCTTCGAGTGTCACGTGGTATTTACTTTCATGTAGCAATAGGAGGTAGTGTAGGAAATAGGAATTTGGACTGTATACAGTTAGTAGCACATGGACATGCGTTTTCAACTTTACTGTAGTGAAATAAATAAAAATTGGGACTGAAATTATGAAAACTGAAATTATTGTGTATGTTATATTGGCATTAAATATTTTTAACGCAGATAATATTAGTAAATGTGATAATATTCCCTAAACAGCCTGTTGCCTACCAGTTTCGAAATAATTTACTTTATTATGTATTAACACATTGTTTTTCTCCTGATATATATAAAAAACTAGCGGACCCGGCAGACGTCGGCCTGCTCGGATAAGCAGTGTTACGTTCAACATGTTATTTTGAACTTAACATGTACATTTTTCTAAATTTTGCTAATACCTAATTACTTCTAACGAATCTATGGTTCAGTCATCATTTGTACTCACCGACTTCAGCGCTACCTATCGGGTCAATTTGTGGATTCAAATCTTATAGGGACCCACTCGAACATACAGAAAAATAGCATTAAATCGTCCCTGTCGTTTAGGACAGCAGTCAGTTGAATCCACTCCCTCCAACACGTTAAAATAGAATATTATTAACTTTTTTATTAATGGACAGCATAACTATGAAATTTCAGTTAAATGACTTTGAAACCGACAAAATTTCATACAATTTTTCATATATTCTATACGATCTATATCAGTTCGTCTTCTCCTAGGTATTGTACTGCACATTATTGTACTTAATGGACGACACGCCGACGCGATAAATGACATGGAATTATTTTCAGTTAATGTAACCGACTTTGTAGAAAGTTGTATTACAAGAAATGACAAAGTGAATGTTAATAGAAAGCACAAACATATGACGTTAATAATTATTATACATTTGAAGAGCCAAATAAGCTCGATCGTTATATTTGACGAAGCTAATTGAAAGTAAATGTTATGTCAGTGTTATATAAAAGCGTGTGAGATTCGTATTCGTAATGCAGTTAATAACAAACGTAAAATCAAACAAACGTTAATTGAATCAAAACAACGAAAGCTTAATATTT
This sequence comes from Microceris miodesmiata, assembly GCA_018245735.1. Lineage (NCBI taxonomy): Eukaryota > Metazoa > Arthropoda > Insecta > Lepidoptera > Hesperiidae > Microceris > Microceris miodesmiata. The sequence goes on from DWEC01000083.1 coordinate 4,450, forward strand.
TATGTCAATAACATTATATTAATTACTTTAACGACAGTCTCGTTGGTCGGCTGCAAGCGCGACTGCTGATCGGGTGGCCCAAGTTCGAAACTCGGGTCAGGTACTATTGGACTTTCTAACTTGGATTTTCTAGTAGTGAGTCAGAGTCTCGATCTGTGCTCGGTGTACGGCAATAGGCTCATCACCTATTTCACAAGGGGACGTAAACGTAACTGGTGAAACGTGAGAGAGCACTCCACTATTCGGCCGACCTCTTCTCCGATTACGGGCGTGAACATATATTTTTAATGTGTTATAATATTTATATTAATTATAGGGTCATACCTTAAGCTATGAGGCATCCCGACATACGTACGTAGTAGGTACGCGTTAACAATTTATGTGAACGATCGCGATAAAACTATAGTTCCATTATAGTCTAGATTTATACAAAATTATGTTTGCAGAAAGCACGTAACGTTTTACTGAAATAATGCGCATTTTTCTATATTTGTTACATAAAAAAATGTTGAAAAACCTTATAGCTTTCTTTGATTCCATTTCATGGTAAACGCTAGCTCATGTTAGGCATGCTAAGACTTTTTACTGTGATTTTAAATAGAAAATAAAGGTATCATTTCACACTCTACATTTTATGAAAATTTTATCTATTCGTTTTACAGGCGTAAGTAATAAAAAAATGTTTATATACATTATATTACGTGTTCAATGTTTACGCCACTCTGTTTTTCACGTGAATAGCAGAGTTCATGTCAGTAGAGTAGTGAATAAAGTGATCCATGTCACGTAGTTATATTAAGTTTGAATTGCAAATAACCTTATAAAATCCCAATTCATTCGCAGTTGCAGTGTGATGTATGTAAATAGTAAAATATTACCTTTGAATGAACAAAAACCAGCGAGGATTAAAAAAATATTATGATACCGTCGACATGAACAAGATTTATTTTAAGAATGGTAATCAACTTACCGGTCATTGCATCGCAGTAATAAAGAAGCGACATAAAAGAAATACACCACAATTTATTTGTGGACGTGACAAGGATTATAAGGAGAAATTTCTAACAAACAATATTTAATTTTTAAAGTTAACACGTTTTGTTTTCATTAAAATACTCTTGCAATATATTTAATATTCATTGAAATTTACAAAATTGATCTATTGTTGATTGTCTAACATTACAATTAATCAGCATTGTCTCATATTATAATTAACGTTCAACGTACAGTACTTATAAGTTAAGCAACACTTAGGAAATTAACAAAAATTATAACTGCAAGAGCGCACCGTCCTGTACTTATGTGTTAACGAATGTGGGAAAGAAGGGGGATGTCGTATTACATTACATTTTGAAGTTAGGTAACAAAAATTATTGTTATCTACATATATCCAAAATTTCAATAGACTTCTTCACAATTCGAAAGCTTCTCTCTCACTTCATCCGTATCTCTATTCTCCTACTATTAATAGGTTTAAATGAGGCAACCCGTAACAAAATTAATTTTCTGGATATTACACTTATAATGGTAGTCTATTATTATTCAGCGTCTACACGTGAGGCGACGTTAAGCGAACTGTGTGAACATGGTATTAATTCATATGATATAGTGCTATTAATATCTGTAAAAAAGTGCATAGAAAGGTATTTATTATTATTGTATTATTATATCACGACGCCAAGTCTCTTACGGCTAGACAAAGAGTACTGAATGTAAAATAACCTTATCCTTACAGAAATCACATGCTTCCTCTCAATTTATCACTCTTTTCATACACGCAGTCTGGTTGCAACGATTTCTGATCCCCATGAGTCAGTACCTGACTATTGTAAGTGAATGTTGGTCTCCTTCGGCACTGGAATATCTATATTCACAATGTAAATGTATTCTATCATACTTTCACCAGTCGTATTGTCGACATATCGACATTGTCGACATAAGGTGAGAGAAAGTTACATTTTATAAGCTCTCTAATACACAGACGTCGAGCTACCCACATCGGAAGTAGACAGTTTCTGAGCGAGAGGTTTTTAGTGGAAAGACTTTCTGAGATTTTGTAGGTCGTAGGGTATATTTCTGTATTTTTATTCTTTGCGATACATCTCCTTTGCACGTAAATAACCCATCAAAAGTATCTCCAACCACTCGCAGTTATCTTTATTTACCTGTGACCAGAACTTCATTTGAATAGTCCCAGTTAAGTTTCTTATGCTTTCAATGCATCATAAACCCACAATATTAATTAGGATTGAGATCATCTATACGCACTTGCGATATATTTGTAAATGTAAAATACATTGTTAATTTCCTAGCAAACTCCGAAGTCATTTCAGATGCTTTGAAAGTTCCATAAACTTCGTTATACGCAATTATTCTAATTCCCTGTTAACTTCTTAGGAAAATAAACTCTTAAAAACTTTACAGGCAAAATATTCAATTATTCATGAAAGTATTCAAATGGTTACCTTGGTTTTATTTGCTCCACTAAATAAGTACCTATATAAAAATGCTATAGACAGTCCACACAGTAACACAAAATTAAAATCATGGTAGAAATTACTCATGTCTTTTTACCACAGTAAAGGGTTAAATTGAAATGTCTCTTGTGTTGGTATCTCTGCTTTGAAACCAACCACAACATTGAAACCATAATAAAGCCAATACTTCATTTTGACCTCAGTTATATAAGTCACATCACAAGCTATAACACACACAAGCTTTATCATCTTCCACTCTTTTAGTCTTGTACTACTGGACACGGGTATTTTCTTAAAAGGACGGTTGTTAAGGCCGCCATAGTTTACCATGTTTCTACGTTTCTTTCAAATACTTCTCCTGACCATTAGAACAAAAACTTAAGAATAACTTAACTTAAGAATAACTAACTAAGAATAGCTAACTAAGAAGACCTTAAGAATCCTCATAATTTTCTATTGACAGGTAGGTACAATGGAATCAAACCCAAAACATGCCACACCACAATTATAATCTGAACGAAGCTCTCGCGCCCGTAAAGTTGTTTAGTAATATATACGAGTAATACAGTTCACAATCTCCACCCATTGTGCGCATTTGTGTCTCTCTGTCAACTGTGAGGGAGGACGAAACTTTCGCTATTATCTGCGGGGATTACGTTTGCTTGTGACATTTTCTGCTATTAACATTTTGTATAATATCACAAACGGACGCCTTCTAACGTATTTTAATATTTCTGTAATCTTTGTGTCAGGGAAATGTCGAACACGGGGTAGGTGTGAGTTGTTATATTTAAAGAAACTGTAATGACAATAAGCAGATACTAAAAGGAAGTAATAGACATTCGTGAACATTAAAAAGAGAGAACTAAGTAATTTACAGCATGTATAGGTTCAAGGGCGTCTGCCTCCCCCTTAGAGATTCTAAAAAACTTGCCAAATTTAAAGCAATCAAAGTCCTAAGTCTTTGACTTGACTTGCTTGATCGATCATTCCCGTACGTCGAAACTCGAATGAATTCACCAATTCCATTCTTAATCATCTGTACGCTCAACCGACCGGCAACCTTTGTAGTCGAGAGAATAAAAAATTAAAGTTTACAAAATTTCAAAATTATTAAAGAGCCACAAAAGCGACTACAAACAAATACGACTCGCCGTACATGTAGGGCTCGTACTAAAGGTGAAAAGCTTCACGTGCTCTTTACTTTACCTACAATTCATACTTTTCTCATTCTCCATATCAACTTGCCCCCTTCTGGGCCATCGACTGACGTCGCCTGTGTATGGGTTCCATTTTAAAACAAAATAAGTGGAATATGAAAAATTATAATTAAGAAAGTTTTTAAGTAAAATAATTGCAAGATGCCCACATATGACGTGTGCGCACACACGCACGCATTTCGGCACGCACACCACACACAGATATACAGGCCCGCACTCACTGTATGACATGATTGTAAAGTATGATGAATAAGGATTACTCCTTTAATTTCTGTTAACGTTACAAGTAAATACAGTATTCCCTGTATAATTCCACAACGAAATATCGAGGGTATTTATTTCAAATTGTGACGAGGCAGCGGGGGATGGGACGGTAAGAGCAAACACTGGTAACGCAAGAACGAGCGCTCCCGTTGGGAACGGAACGGGACGCGTAATGTTTCATTTACGAGTGTGTCAAGTTTTAAATATTAGTACCGAACTTATTTCATAAATATGACTGACATTTTGATGACAGATTAGTTTATGTGGAACTATTATTAGCCCGTTTCAGGGGACATGATCTGTTACCTTGCGTTTCTATCAACTAATAACTTGCGACAGGAAGAGATGGCTAATTTTGAAGTTTGAATTTGGCAATTTGTATCATTGGCGTAAAATACTAAATTATTACAACCTCCAGTATTTTATTTTGTCCCAAAAATAGCGATTGACAAGGCGGTGGTCACGAGATGCTACTTTCTTCCACAGAGTTCTGATATCAATTTCTAGTAGGACTGAGGCATGCGACTTCTAGTGATAGTCAGTACTTACACTTACGAGTAATATCAACAATTGCGAAGACTCTATTAGCCAATGTTAAGTAGGAGCGTTAAAAACATCAGTAACGGTTGCCTCGCCGACCCAGTGTTGACCAGGAGGTTGGATTTGATCCCTGTGTGTTACTTCTGGTGTCTAATAGAACAGATATTACATACAGTTTAAATCAATACAGAGAGAATGTATAATTAATTGAGACAAGTCGTCTAAAGACAATGATAAAATACAATATAAAATGTTCCAATTAAATTCACTTATTAAAATATAAACTCCAAATATTTCGCGCGACATGGTTCGTTATGCTCGTATAGGTTTTAATTAAAAAATGACTCGATGAACAAATAAAATGAAGGTCAGTTCGTTCGCGTATGTTGTTAAAATTTTCAATAAACATTGATTGTAAATTTTTTCGTTCACTGAGTTGAATCGGCTATAATTGTGTACTTTTACTGGAGTTGTGGATCGTGGATTCAGAAACGATTAATGTCTGCGTCGTCAATTTTAACCCTTTCTGCTATCGCACTAAAACATGGATAAATCTTACGATTTTCTTGAAAGCGGTAGTGATACCGAGTTTAAATTATAGGTAGTCTTAATAGCACCTAATTATAGAATATCGCATATTTGTTATATTTGCCGAAGTAAGCGACTTCTTGAGTGGAAACCGCAGCTCGGCAAACGTAGTGTAGGATGCTCTTTAACTCGGTGAGATGTCAATCTGCGAGAGACTGCAGGCAGAACATGGATGCGACAAGCCGAGGTCAAGGCGCGATGGTGCTCATTAGGGGAGGCCTATGTCCAGCAGCTGAGATAGGCTGATGTTGTTGTTGTTGTTGTTGCATATTTTGTTATGGTTCTTTTTCTCACATATGTAGAGAAAAAAATTGTGCGTTGGCGACACCCCCGTCTGGAACGAAGTTCCTTACGTTTTTCTTCAACTCCGAATGTAATTCGAAATGTAATCTATATATTTCAGTTTTTATTTTATTTTATTTTTTCGAGGCAAATAATGTAAAGGAACTAATTACACCAGAAAGTTTCATTCAATATTTCAGGAAAAATATTTATTCATAAAAAAATATATACAAAATATAGTAAAGTATAATTTACTATACCTATTTTGTACATATTTGTTTATTATAATGAAGATAAATATTACCTGAAAAGAAGATTTTTAAATTACTTCATTAATTTCTATCACAGAAATACTAAATATTGGCTATGATAATTACTAGTGGCCCAGTAGCCATCGAAATTCGATCGTAAATCATAAAAATCAGTTTGAGCGTTGTCCAAGTTCTAATGTCAAAGACGACTCTTATATAAATCTCTCCTCTGTGCTACTTATTGACAACAATCCATCTCATGTCCGACATTGACAATGGGAACGTAAATAATAAATGGTTTATTTAATTCAATTTAAGGTATTTGTTATACATATAATACATACATTTTAGCATTCTGCACTCCTTATCTACATCTATATAAATAAATAAAATTGGAATGTGTATTTTTAATATTAAAAGAGCCGCTTTTTATCAAATGCATATGTATGTATACACGGTACCTACATATACCAAAATAGTATTTTTTAACGGCTGGATCGATTTTGACAGGACTTTCACGGACAGATAGATAGCTGATGTAATAAGGAGTAACTTAGTCTACTCTAATTTTAGAAAACGTTTTGACTCCCATGCGAACAAAGTCGCGGGCACAGCTAGTAAACTATAAGAGTGCCAAATTTCATACTCCTTCGTCCGCGGAATTTTTGTAAAAAGTGGTACAAAGTTTTTGCTTCACATATTAATATATAGACAGAATATCTTTGCAGCACAGTTGGAAATGGAATTATTATTGCACGTATTTCGAAAGCTTTTTTAAAGTGGAATACTTCGGAGTATGTCAGACTGTTAGGTTTTAAGGAGGCGTGCTGTTTATACGTACAGGCGTGTCATATAATTAATGAATTCTACTTTGTGATTGAGAATATGCCTCCGCCAAATGGATAGTCTGAAGATTTATTTCACAATCGTGGGTGTCGCAAATAGATATATTAAAAAATATTTTTTGCCATTTCCACACTAATTTTATCGCAATTCCGTGTTAACAATATTTCGACCAAAATGTATTTTAATTATAAGGCGTCTGTGTTTGAGTATACCTTGGTACTAATAATTTTAAAATATACTTTCTTAGACGTAAATTATGAAAGTTATACAGCAAAATAGATATAACAATCAACATATGAAATTTCAAAACATTAATGGAGAAAACTTTTAAATCCAAGACATGAATTTCACTCTATAATTAAATAGTAGTTTAAAAAACTAAAAAACACGCTTTTATTGCTAATCGAACTAAAAACTAGAAAGTATTTTTTTAAGGACAGAGATTATATTACAGTCGTAGAAGATCGAACAATCAATCATAATGCATCGCCTCAAACAAAAATTACTTATAATAAAATTTAAGTAATCAACAGAATAATTCAATTCAGAGTAAAAAGCGATCATCAATCTCCAATCTCTTTCAAGTTGTCCATCTTCTTCACTTATCCTTTTCTCTTCGTGCGCTACGGTTGCTGTTGCGACGAAATCATATCCACTAATTTGTCGTAAAAAGATTGAAATATCGGTCGTGGCAATTCCACAAAAGCACAAAACTTTATTATTCCATTTAGTCCTATTTCTGGTAGTCGCATTGCTAATATGATTCGACGAATAATTTCCTATGCATTTCGTATGAATTTACTACTTGGAATAACTTGGATAATTTCGGACAAACGATAACTATTTTGAAGCCTAAGATCCGGTTCACACGGCGCGTTGCGTTGCATTGCGTCGTCGCAACGCAAATATTTTGACGCATAGCCGGTCACACGAGCGCTGCGCCATCGTAACGTTACTACGGCGCAATCATAACGTTCCCCACTCCTCCGCTTCGCGTCGGGCGCTGCAGTTCCGTCGTGTGTGCGCTGCGTCTACGCAACGCATCGTGTGTACACTATGATTATTACTATGTAAAACGACGCAGAGACAGCGCTACGTCGACGCAACACTGACGCAACGCGCCGTGTGGACCGGCCCTAAGCCCCGAGGACATCTTTCATGAAAAGTGATGTCCGAAATCACACGTTTTACACTTCACGTGTTGTGAAATGACAGAGAAAACGGCAACAAAATTTATAAGTCTATAGCTTAATTCATAATTAATATCAAAATCTTTATCACCAACTTTTATTTTCTTCGCAGAAGCACTGACTCCCTTCCGAATCACTCTCAGTCTCATATCTATTCAACGGTCGTCTCGATGACGCGTTGCTCCGACGCCGCGTTGGATACGATTTTTTCGTACCTTTCTAGCCCTGATACACTTTTGCATTACTCATTGTAACTTATAAGGATTCTGAGATTACAAATAAACTGTTCATGCGACGAAATTATATCCTTTTTGTACACGTGTTGACACGTACTACAATAACGTACTATTGATTAGAAATGCTTCTACCTGAATATAAATGCTTTCAAATTTAAATGCTAGCAAGTTAACACTTCCTAGCTAAATCTAGTTTCTAGAGGGAGCTAGATTTCCCCCATAATTTAACGCCATTATTATTACATAATATGTAACGATATTTTAACTGACATTTAATAGATTGTATGATAAACATGACCTGTTCTATTCTATCTATAATACACGCACAAACTATACGAGTATATATAACTCGGTGAAGTTAACTAGACAATTCGCTAAATAGCATAAAAAGTAATGTATAATTTTAACATTCTTAGCTTCATTTTAGTATGAAAACTTCCACATACATATAACGATAACTAAGTAACTGTCCGTACTTAGTAGGTTTTCATACGCGAAGTCAGATGACGGGAGAAGCGCATTCCTAGCAAGTGCTAAATTGATATCAACATGTTATTGCACTATGTAACTCATGGTCAAGAAGTACTAAACATTAATGCATAAATCTTGAATTGGATAATGCAAATAAATGCGTAAATTGTTTTATTGTTACACTCATACAATATATCGACTGTAGCAAATAATAATGTTATTGAAGTTATTGTGAAACCTATAACAGTTATAAAGTCAATGATCCTATCCCTCATAATTAACCTTAGCCCGTTATAACTTGCATTGGCGCCGGATTTCCCCGCCACGTCAGCAACGACCCCTTTCGACGACTGGCTAATGCTTTGATTCTTGCCAACTCAACTCCAAAAGTTGGCATAGCCGCTTAATATATTATTGCTTGGAAGATGTTTTACGTTTCATAGTTCTAAAACTCTTATTTCGACGCATCATTACGTCTGTATTTCCCCGAAACCGGTAGACAGAAGGCTGTAGTACTCTCATTTTTCGCTAGTTATGACCCATGAATAGAGATGAGCCTATTGCCATACACCGGGTACAAAACCAGACTCCTAGCTACGACTAGGAATTTCACGTTAGAAACATTAAGTTAAAAAGGAATTTCAAGATAGCTAATCCGGGAATTGAAAACAGGCCTTACTGCATAGCAGTCGCACTAGCAACGACTGCTTATAACCAACGAGACATTTTGTACACTTGATAACAGTGTTGGTTTTCTTCTGAAAACCATTTTTTTCTTTTGTATTTACGCATAAGTGGTTAGTATCATGGAACACTGTTTTTCTGCAAGGTCGAAAATGCGTTAAAGGTTAAAAATGCTTGTTATGACATGTCAAAATTAGAATCAGGGAATTCCCAATGGAGAACAGTATAACGGCATGTTTTTTTTGCCATTCGGCTACATTATATATTGAGCGAATTCGCTAAAATGAGTTGAGTTCGCTAAAATGAGTATGCGTTAAGACATGGATCTTGATGAGCAAGCCGTAACAAAAAATTCTCTTTGCAAAAGCCGTCAAGTTATTGGCTTTTCCTTTACTATTACGCATTAGTAAATGAGACATTGAGCACTCATCTTCATACGAGCTGGTTACGTGCAACATAAATTATTATTATATCATTACGTTCGGTTACTTGCGGAGTAGGCTCAGGCACCAGACACCAAATATCTACCCTTACAAATCTGACGTTTTTCTTCTTCATTGATCTTCATTTCACTTCATACACGCAAACTGGTCTGGAAGATTTTTATCTTCCCTACCAACCAGTGTGTGGCCTACTTTTGCGTCTTTACTAAAAAGATACTTTTTTAAAAATAGACAAAAATACGTAAAATTAATAGATAGATAGACAGATAGATTTTATATGCTCTAATAATTGTTAAGTAGGTTCAATTTGTCAATACTTTGTATTACTTACAAACAATTGTGTTTATGTAGTCATAGACAAAGTCGTTTACTGGCTTGATTAATAGCAAATTTTGGATGAAATAGAACTACATTATCATAAATGTATCTTTGAAATATTATGTAGACTAAAAAATCCCTGCCCTTCTCGAACGCTTAGGCGTTTAGCATTTATTAAATGGGTGAGTCATTAATACAGTCGGAGATGAATTTACGCACGCGCGATGACCCCACATTGAAAGTTTGTTAAATAAAAGGATTATAATTTACTCGAGGTAGCAGGGTCGAGTTGGGGCGTGCTGTCTTTGTACGACCAGTGGCGTATTACAGAGTTATAATTTCTCTTCCGGCAGCGCGCCACGCCGGCGAGCTAGCTATCACTGAGATAACACAGGAAGCGTCGCTGTCCGCTTGTTTATCGAGCTTCTCTGCAATCGCAATTAACAACGGGCGTGCGTGCCAAACATATTGGATGTCCAAAACACATGCCCACACCGACTGACATGTGTCCAAAATTATTACTTTCAGTTTTATTCACCTACACTTGTTGCATTTCTCATCTGCATTAGATTACGCTATGAGTTAAAAAAAAATCATTCGTGAATACGTACGATATAAAGACATCACATTTGTATACATTACATTTGCAGCCTTTTTTCATTATTAACTCGGCTTTATCTACATTACCTTACAATGGAGGTTTTCGCTGAAATGTTTCTTCTATTGTGAAAAACATCTTCGATACAAACAAGTTATGACTGCTGTGTAAGGAAAATCCGATAATCTTAACCAATATGCGCCTTGAAAAAATACGACCAAAAATTAAATTAGTAAAAAAAACGCTAATTTCAAATTAAATAAAAAATACTCTTGACAACAACCAATTAACATGCGTAAAAGCGGCAAATTATAGAAGGGTTATGTCACCTTTATCAGATTGAATGTACAAAGCACATGGCCTAGTATTATATCACATCCCAATCTTATTGAAAACAAAATATTGTTTTTCATAATTATGATACATTATATGTTTAAATTATCTCTTGCATATCTCTATACTGTTATTAAAGTTGCTGACACGTTTACATTCCCAACACTAATATTGGATTGTAAAATATGACACTATAAATACCAGCAAAGGAATCGTTCCAGTATTACATAACACAATTTTTGAACATTTTTGATTCCACTTGATAACGCGCCAAAACTTTTTTTCTGTATCCTCCTACCCCTTCCCTAAACGTTACGTAACTCCTAAATTACCATTTTTACCTAACAGTCACAAACATGAGAGGATTTATAGGCCAGGAACAGCTGATAATGCAATGCAATGCTGATAATGCAAATCTCCCTCTTTTGAGGTCATAATTAATTCATTTTAATAACACCATAAAATACAGCAAAGAGTTTAGACGTGTTATGTGCTTAAACACTAACGAATACAAAATAAAAATAACATACAATACAGTCGTGGAATTCCCCAAAACAAACGAAAAGGTTTGCCATTTTGCCAACTTAGGAGATTCATATTCCCTATTTTTTAGTAATAAAAAAACAATGTTATGTATCGCCTTGTTCGACTTCTTTAAACAGGGCAGAGACTCACTTGAAGACTACCCACGCCCGGCACGGCCGATCGAGGTAACTGCGCCTGAAGTTAGTCAAAAAGCCGAAAAATTTATATTGAAAGACGCCAAACTAAAGAAGATACAGCTTGCCGGGATGGTTGGAGTATCGGATACGACAATTATTGAAATTTTTCATGATCATCTTGGCATGACAAAGGTCAGCGCAAGATGGGTGTCGAGAATGCTCACACCGCCTAAAAACAACGCCGCTTGGAGCGTTCTCGTATGGTTTTGGACCTCCGTAGTGAAGACAAGGGTGGACTGTTAAGTTGATTTGTTAACGAAACGAATTTGGAAACGAAACTTGGGTTCATCATTATAAACCTGAGTTTAAACAGGATTCTTGTGCAAAGGCACAAAAAAGGCACATCCCCACTCAATAACTTTAAGGTGTCGCAGTCGGCTGGAAAAATCATGGCAACAGTCTTTAGGGATTCTGAAAGGATCCTGTTAATGGATTAGAAATATAAAGACATCTTCATAACCGGAGAATACTATGCTTCAATCCTAGAGAGATTGAAAGAATATATCAAAGAAAAAAGAAAGGGAAAATTGACAAAAGGTATCCTGTCCTAACACACCCTTTCACAAAACCCGTGCTGCATTAAAGGGGTAAGGGGTGTACGGGGTTCCAACCACCATCTCAGGTGTCCAAGTCAACCTCACCTGCACGTGGTGCACCCTGCTATAACTGACGAGGCTCTGGCGACCGGTCGATTGCGGTATAGCGCAGCCTAAATTGGCACGGCTACATGCCCTGGCCGCCGAATGGCAGCAGCGTCGGCGGTGCATGCCCAGCGTGGAGATAATGTCCAAAATCCCCCCAATGGATAGACACAAACAAAAATGGCCCCCAGTCTCTGGCCGCCCTGCTATTCCTGGTTACGGTAACGGCCACGGTAACGGCAGGGTAGGGGGTGCTAAGAATCACCGGGTTACGATCGGCTACCACAAAAATCTGACCCTGGCGACGTATAACGGACGTATTCTGAGGCTTGAACAACATCTAGCGCAGTTAGAAGTAGAGCTGGAGAACATTAGGTGGCATGTTCTGGGGTTGTGTGAAGTCCGTAGAGAGGGGGATACCATCACCCTAGACTCAGGCCACCTTTTGTACTACCGCGCAGGCGACCATACATCCCAGGGTGGCATAGGGTTTCTCGTTAATAAGGTCCTCTCTAACAATGTTGAAGAAATCTCGAGTGTGTCGACCAGGGTAGCATACCTGATACTTCGTCTATCCAAGCGGTATAGCAAAGGTTATTCAAGTCTATGCACCGACCTCGACACACTCAGATGAAGAAGTAGAGGATATGTGTGAAGACATATCCAAAGCCTTACATAACACCTCCAAGGCTCACATTGTTATGGGGGACTTTAAAGCCAAAGTGGGTATCCAAAGTGGCAGTCCATGATCGGTACAAACGTCGAACCGAGACTAGTTGTCGTAAATGGCCACCCTCTTGAAATTGTTTCGGAGTACATATGTACTCCGAAACAATTTCAAGAGGTATATAGGTTCAAAAGGTATATACCTCGGGCAAATATTGCAGTTAGGTAGAAACAATTTTGAGAGGGAGGTCATGAGGAGGATTCAGCTGGGCTGGGCAGTATTTGGTAAACTACGTGGAGTCTTCTCGTCATTCATACCGCAGCGCCTGAAAACTAAAGTTTTCAACCAGTGCATGCTACCTGTCATGACATACGGAGCTGAAACGTGGACACTCACAGTGCGCCTAGTCTACCGGTTCAAGGTCAGCGAGTTACGGAGCGAGCTATACTTGGAGTCTCTCTGAAGGATAGACACAGAAATGGTACTATCTGACAGAAAACCAAGGTCACCCACATAGCTCAAAGGATTAGCTCGCTGTAGTGGCAGTGAGCCAGGCATATCTGCAGAAGAACCGATAACCGGTGGAGTAGGCGAGTTCTGGAGTGGAGACCGCGCCTCAGCAAACGTAGTGTGGGGACACCCTCCTGCATGGTGGGATGACGATCTGCGAAAGGCTGCAGGCAGATGCTGTATGCGTGAAGCCAAGGACAGGACGCAATGGCGCTCATTGGGGGAGGCCTATGTCCAGCAGTGGACTGAGACAGGCTGGCGATGATGATGATGATGATTGGCTGCCTTCCACAAGATAGGCTTCAATATTTTGTAACACTCATCCTACAATTCTGACCTGGTGCCCTGTGATTATTATCTGTTCATAAAGCTTAAAAAAACTTCATGGGAAGAAATTTTCAAGTGATAAAGAAGTGAAAAGCGGATTTTTTGGGGCAAAGATGAATTTTTATAAAGCTACAAATAAGCTTATTGGAAGATTTCAAAAATGTATTAAGGTAGCTGGTGTATATATTGAAAACCCTTTGTATTTTTATTTTCAATTCTACTCCATTCCCTGAACTTAAACACCCCCTCATACGTAATCATGACAGAGGCCTTAAAATTATTTTTAAGGACTACCTAATAATTTTTTTCACTAATTTAGTTTAACACAGGTGCAAAAAGTCTGCTAAGCTGTGAGGATGAATATAATATGATATCTGAATATAGACAGGCTATGCAATATTTCATGTAATAACTAAACCTGTATTAAAGGTTGATCGCGTGCATTAATATGTAAATGTGATAATTGAGTCTGTATGTGTGGTTTAGAAACAATATATTATATAGAATGGTGATCATTCACATCATATACCTAACAGTTGGACATTTGTGTTACCTTTCAAATGATAAATATATAAATATAAGATATATTATGATGTTCATTAAGTGTATTTATATTACCTTACAATTAATGAACACTTTTGAATTTGAATTTTTTTGAATTTGATATATGGTAAGGTTAGGTGAACCACACAACATATCAATTAATTTTAGAGGTCAGATTAAGCAGAAATTTAATTGTTGCATGTAAATATGGTCATCGTAATATTATGATAATGTTACACAAATATATCACATAAATTGTATATAATTTTGGTTATTTATTAGTGTTTCACAGGTGGCAAATATTCACAAGACAGGAATTTATCATTCTATCACTAGTCAACTTAATAAGTTGCCTTTAGTCTAAGACTGGATTTCTGTCCTCCAGAATCAATATGATATTATATATATATACATATTTGTTGAGTACTGCACAAGAGGTTTTGGTTTTGATTCCCCATGTATGAATTATGACATAGAATTATTGGGGTTATTTAACTGTAAATTCCCAGTAATAGTGCAGTGTCGTTTTAATAATCATAGTAATCAACCTATTATAATTCTACATCCATAGTGTGCCACACTGGCCAAGTGCATGTTGGCAGACTTCACACACCTCTTTTTTTTTCTTTATAAATTCTAAGGTGTGCAGGTATCCTCACTATGTTTTCCTTCATTGTTAGAAAGTCATATTTAAATGTAGGACATACTTTTGTAAGGAGGTGCATGCTATGGATTTGAATCCAGCAGTGAGATTAAATATATAAATATATGTTTAAGCATTATGCTATCACTGCTTTTATGACTCAAATTTACTACCACTTAAATGTTAATATAACAATGCCTCTACATTTATTATCATCACTAGCGTTTCTGACATCTGATAGACAATTTAGCCCATAATCTCCAGCATGGGGATTTGGGTTAGAATCATCATTCTTCATACATCATTATTAATACAAATACCTTTTGACAACAATACCAAATTGATTTGTTCAATACAACTACTTAATTGATGTGTTTGATAGTCTAACTAATATAATTACATTTGGACAAGGCAAGTTACAAAAAAATTCAATAAACCAAATCGAACTTTTGCAATATGTGAACAATAACTATAGATTCATTGGAATGTCTTCAAACCTTTTGTTAAGTGAGTTATCTTGATTAATGTAGTCATCAAAATTTCAGTGGCATCAGCTATTTTCCCACTTTATGTAGCTCTCTAAAGGAATCATGTGGTTTTTAAGTAAATGAATGAACATAATTAATGTGAAGAATATATTAAGAGAGTGATAAATATGGAAGAAGCATGGCAGGTCTGCAAGGATAGAGATAGTTCAAACTGAATACTTTCTACCTACCTGTAATAAACCTGGTATGTAGTGTGTGTCCTACATTCATCCAATTGGATTCTAAATAGGATAGGAATATGTAAATATGTTTCTGTACAATATCTCATCCTTTGTATTTTTGTTAATGATTATTCTTATTAATTTCCAATGACGATTTTTATTATAGCTTGAGTCCACCTTGTTTTCTATTTCTGGTCTATTTTTATCCATGACATTTATACCATATGTATTATAATATGTACCATGAAATTATATTATGATAATTTAAGTACATACATATACAAAGAAAATATTTGAAGGGATAAAAATATTTTTTATTGAAGTTATAGGATGATATAGAACACTTCAAACATCACATATTATGTGAATAAACCCCTGCCCAACAATGGGACATAAAGAGTGTTACAACCACATTTAGTTAATTAATACAGAGCATATTTTTTTATAATTTCACTCTTTTAATTCATATAAGCTGTTGTATGGCTGTGCAGTCATTATGATATAAATGACCATCACCACAAAATTAAATAATTATGAGAAATTAAATGGATAACAGCTATTTGAAGTAAAAAAAACTGCCCTCCGATATAAAGTAATGAATTAATTAAGAAGGTATTTAATATCTGACATATTGAGTATTTAAATACCATACAGCAGTTAGATTTTTTTTAATGTATGTGGGTGGCAACAAAATTTTAATTATAAACGAGTAATAGCGCATTTTTATTCATTTCACTGGAACAATCAAAGTACACAAATGAAATATTCAGTCAATTTTATTATTTAATAGTAATAGTATGTCTGTATGCATGTATTTTATTATTTAATGGTCTGTTACTTCACATACCAGTTAAATCGGTAAGCATCGTGTAACCAATTCTTACATAAAAAGAGAAAAAGTGGGTACATAAGAAGAAATTTTTTAGTCACAATCGAACGACCCGTTTTATTCATAACGTGACATATAAAAATGTACGTCATTGTTACAGTCTGGGATCAAATTATGTAAAACGTTCCATCTTCTTAGTGCCGCAGATATTAAGAGAAAGAATAATACGGTGTGAAATTAAACGATTATCGGAATCGGAACCTGTACGATTTCAAGATTTATCGATCTAAGACCCTTAGATTGTAATACTATAAATGTCAAGATTGTTTCACGGTAAAGAAATGCTAATTGCGTACTATCTCTGATAACGAAATTTATAAGACTGCATAAAATAATACTTACAATCTAAGTGTTTCTTTTTGGGTGCAATCATTTCTTCGGTCGTTGCTTTACATACTGATTTCGCTAATCCCTGCCCCGCGATACTGTGGCGAGCGGCAAGGAGCCTATCATTAATTGTTTGGCCCGCCATCCTTACGTTCAGTCCTGACATAAACTACTTATATACACTCCAAAACACTTGTTTTCGCCTTTTATCAAAATCACTAAAATATGTAGGACGATGACGGGTAAAATATGTCACCGCCCCCCCGACTGGCACAATACTAAATTCAAGATGGCTGACTCGGGTTGGCCAAATGTTGCCCGTCTTATTGGAGTGATTTAACTTGCCCTATGAAAACTTTATTTATGTAGAATGTAGATTGAAATGTATTTTTTTAACGCATAAGCCATTTAAAATGAGTAATAGCTTCGTTTTGCACATATTCTTGATTAACCAACTATTTGACAGCTCAACAGAAAATTTACTATAAGTATTCCTGTATAAGTTAAAACAGTAATGACCTTTAGGTTACGACTAATTACAAACAGTATATCTACATCTATTTATGTACTTATGGATACAAGTCAATGTAATAAATTTAAACCATAAAACGCACCTAGATTTAATAAAATATTTATTTAATATAAATATTTATTTAATATAATACTCACCTAATCATAATTTGTTTGAAATCATAGACAATACAGCCAAGAGCCAACTATATGTATATAAATAATCTATTTTGTGTACATGTGTATGTGCGCGTGCGTGTTGTGTTTTCAACTTGATCTGAAATTCTGAATATTTGTGCACAGCTCGACAAATTTTATGATGATTATAAATTGAAAAATTTATAGGTTTTCTTAAAATAAGTGATACTTGTCATCAAGTGCTTTCAGTAGAAAGCTTAAAGAAAGCAATACATACACTTATCAAGAATAAAACATCTGATTTCTATTGAGCTATATTTTTGTTGAACATTTTGTATATTGTTCTATGTGTGCCTTTTAGAATTTTGATTTAAAATATTATAATGGGAAAAAAGAAACCTTCTAAAAGCAAAAGTGCTGCAGCAAAGACTATTCCTCAAAATACCAAATCGGTATCCATTACGGACTCTATAAATACTGAAGTTATTGCTGAAGCGTTAAGTGTCGCAAACCAGCCTGTTCTACTTAAGTTGTGCAGACTTTGTGAAGCTAAAGATGGACCTTTCCTCAATATCTTCGAAGCTGACAAAGTAATTGCGAAAAAGATTGACGACCTAATGCCATTTGGGGTTAGTATGTTAAAATTAATTTTATTTATTTTTGATGTAAGGAACACTTATATCTTAAAGTCTATTAAGTTTTACAATTAAAAACACTCAAACAATCTTCTTCATAAAGTTCCTCTCCAACTAGCGAAGGCTGGCTCTCAATTCAACAAACTTCCCTCGTTCTTTCTCAAGGCGAAATAGATGGCCTGTTTTTGCTATCCACTGTCCACGTTT
>DWEC01000084.1:0-22627 GCA_018245735.1 Microceris miodesmiata
ATTATGTAATTGTATTACACATATATCCATATAAAGTTAATATAACATTGAGTGAATAACACAACCACATATCACAAACGTCTGCCGTCCAATGGGCATTTGCGCCAATGTTTTCATTGTCCGGAGCACTCATTATGCGATCTATTAATATAAAATCAGATGGATTTCCGACAGCTGGACCACCTACCCAATATGTAGTTATGATTTCTCTGTTATTGAAGATGAGAGAGCCACCAACCCTAAGTCATTCACCCAAGGTTGAATCATACGATTTCATGAGCAAGTATTTTAGGGCATAAACAAAACATGTATACTAAAAAGAAATCACCCAAAACACAAGTACGTAATGCTGCAAAGGGCAATGTAATGTCCAAAGCCACAAATGACTGCTAATAGTAAATATATTTTCCTCTTTATCTTTCTTTCTATAACTCCTTTTTAAATAGAAGAAATGTAGAGTTTCTTGGATAGAATATAACATATTCATCCAGGTGTAAAATCATAGCCGAAGATAAATTTTATACCTTCGATTCTAAAGCTATAAAATTCTGACAATGATTGTAGTGCAGTGATAGGAGGAATGTTGCACCGTTATCAACGTAATCACGACTATACAGTGTTGTACCACGCGATGCCCTAACACGAAGAGCGAGGTAAAACAACGACTATTACCAAACTAAACCAACATCCACCACACATTGACTCATCCACCTCAGTCAAACCCCTACTCTGCGTGAGAATGTATGAAATCACAATCAAAATAAACTTTGTTTTCCTTTATATGAGCAGAGGCTCATATAAAGGATGATAGATATCATAGATATCATATCATAGATGTTCCGAAATGCCAAATAAATAATAACAATAACTCGTAGTTATGATGAAAATACACATTCGGTATTCAGTAATAAATTAAAACGAAATCGACCTAAGCGTAGAACATTGTAGAAAGTTCTAGAAGGTCTTTTAGAAAAACTGTTCTTTCCTTTAATAATTTCTAGAAATAACGCAACACTCACAAGATTAACCGTAGCGGTAAACAAAGGAGTATAGTCTAAAACAATTAGTTTCTACTCAGCATTGAATTTTTCACGTCAATATGTTTACTATAGCAACATTAACTTACAAAATTCAGTTAGTTGACTTTGTACTTCGCGAACTTGAAGTTAACTAGGTCGATAGGAGTCGAGTGATGGAGACTAGCACTCTACCATAAACTCTTCAATAATCTCGTGATGATACAATATATTATAAGAAACATAAATACAGCTACATATGTATTCTGCGGTTAGATCAGATTAGACTGCGTATTATTTTTATATCGTTACATCATCCCGTTTACGGGGTAAGCAGAGAGCACCGAGAACCAAGTGTCTCTACTATACCTTTACAAAGCGAATGTACTTCTTCTACTTTCAGAATTCTTTTCATATACATACGTACTAAAGAACAGTAGTTACATCGTAACGACGCGCATTGTGTTTTTAAATCATAATGGTCATCATCAACATCAAACCTTTAGCCTTCTGCTGTTAGATATGTCTTTTCTCAGAACGCAAAGGCCTTAGGCCGTGGTGTAATACAATTAACTGACTAATTTAAAACATAAAACAAAATTGTTATTATTACAACTATATGAGCGTCGTTGGTGAAAACACATACACCCACGCACAAATACAGACTCACACGCACAGCCGCGAGCGACCGTCGTGAATTCGGCCCTAAAGTTTATCACCTATTAATATTCCTCGCCGTTGGCCGTAAATCCAAATATGTTCCGAGTTGGGCTGTCTGCGGAAACTAATAAGTTTACCGAACTCCATTGTGTAGGCGAGTTGCATCATTTACACACATTTCTACACACACCTACACACTCTGCTTGACCATTGGAATTATTTTTTTTAATCAATTACGTCAGAGGCATACTCGAAACCGTTACTTCGTATCCATTATTCAATCCAAGGCATAATTATACATACACACATAAATTATACATATATCGATGAATAATAATTACTCGGTTTCATTGTGTAATCGTTATAAAAATCGATAATTACACGTTTCGAATGTTCTAGAAACCTTGTTCATGAATCTGGAGTGCACTTCGAGGTGATATTTAAATCGTTCGTAAGGGAATGCGCATAGAAGATCGAAAAAAATTAATCCGTTAAAGTATGTAAGTCTTCACTTAATCGAATTGAATGAGAAGATTTCAAAGGCTACTTTTCTTTTTTCTCTATGGTTGGACGATCTAGAATATTCTCACATAATGAGTACTAAAATCATAGTACCTACACCATGCTAGTCGAGGGCAGTTTGGCAGAATTCAGTCGCTTTACGTAACATTACGTGGCTTTGTAAGACGTGTAGATTTCCCTTCACTGTTCATGAAATGATATTTAATCTTCAAATTAATTAATATTCTAATTTACGTCACCGTCATGATAATAACGTGGGACGACATGTGTTTTATAATTTTTAATATTTGTTTCGTTTCATTAAAATTTACTGTTCTACCTAGTAAAGGTCAAGTAGCCCATGGTGAATTACGTAATTAAATATGAAATAAAACTAAATGTAATTAATGAATTGAACCATTTATACACCTATTTTGACAAAATAGGCCAAATACTGGTTGGCGGAGAAATCAGAGAATCGGAAAACGGTATGCATGTATGAAGAAAGTGATGAATGTAGAAAAAGCACGGCAAGTACGTAAAGATCGAGATATATGACACTCGATACCCTCTACTTATCCTGTAAGGGACGTGGTATGACGTTGTATGAATGGATCACGTTAATGAAATAATTTCAAATCGTGACAGTTAGAAAAACAAAACAAAAGATGATAAAAACAAACAAGTATCAAAATCAGCCAGGCACGAAAGACCAAAGTTGACGAAAACGAAAAAAGAAAAAAAATCAGCAAATTACCTCGCACTTCACATAGACACGAACGTGAGCTTGAGAATTATAAATGACTCGCCATATCCAATTTAACAGGAGTGTATCCTTGGCGACGCAGCTCCTGACAACGTATCGATCAGATGCCACGTGTGGGGTGGCGTTCTGGCGGCAGCGAGGGCTACGTTAACTGACACAGCGGAAATTGGAATATCGTTATTGGAACGGGAAACCGTTTTGCCGAACTATTCTGGTTTGGACAGGGTTAACAGGCAACATTTTAATCGATATTTATATATGTTTCATTGGTATGCATCACGGTTTGCTTTTCATATTAGTAAATCCTCTATTTCAAAAATACTTATTTGCAATAACTAATACGCCACAGCGTATGTATACGCTCCCGCATCTCCCATCAGCGTGCGCTACACCGTAAATAGCGTGCCGAAAGCTACATGCGAGTCTCGGTAGCGCTGCAAGGCTGCTAAAACACGAGCACAAACGAACCAAGTCACTAAACTGGCACGCCAAAATCTGTCACAATAAATATATGCAATTTGCAAAATTTCAGTAACCTCCTGATGGATGACGGCGAATGGTACTTTTGTAGCTACGCGTTTTATCTGATCGAGTTGCGTGCGTACTAACATTTCAAATCAACATAATATATTCAAGTGTATGACTTAATGAATGTATGTACATATGTATGAATTTTTATTATAGTGTGTTAGTTAGGAGTATAATGTTATATATGAAAATGAAAATAAGCATAGGTTAGGTTTATAGAACTTTTCTAATAATATTACGTAAAATCTTTTCAACATGTCCTTTGTGTAAAGTAAAATAAAAATACCTCTCGTCTGTTTAGACTGTTATAAAAATAGCAGTGAGTCGATATCCCTAATAATATATTCCACAATGAAATGCCACCACCCTCGATTAAATATTCCTATCATAATTCATAAGCATGTAAAAAACGAATTTTCAAACTACCCTCCCTTAGAGTTGAAGAAAAAGTCAACACATTTCAAAATTTATATTATTTTTAATGGTTAATTCTAAATTCAAATAGACGGCTAAAATAACAACAAATATGAATATAGTATATACTACTACGTTTACTTAATAAATGCAAACAGAGAAGTAAGCACACGACAAGTACTTAGTTAAGCCGCGAGGTTTATCAACAAACTGCTAAGTGGTCAAATACCTAAAACCTACTTCACGCACAAAACATTGGAATCGAGGCCAAAACAAAACGAAGCAATTTTTTTCGGGCGTTTTTGTATCGCATAAAATTCTACCCGAATTTAGTAACATGATTTAATTGTACTTAACCGTAAAATGTTCGTCATTTAATCGAAGAATTAAATCAATTAACGAAATAATAAAAAAGATTAATCAAATCGTTTATAACTATAGTTGTTACAATTTTTCTAACTGATCATCACAATTTCCGTTTTCAGTCATTCGACGGCTAGATTATTACGGAAATAAATGAAATGTTTGATTCGATACAAATATAAACTTACATCAATTTTTTAAGAGCCAGTGCAATTAACATTTATATTTTACATTGAGTGCGCACACGAACGAGTTTGGGTGCATAATTTACATATTGGTGATAAACAAACACACTTTTATACTTAAATGAATAAATAGTTATAATAAAGAGCTTTTTATATCAATGGATTCTATTTTGTATGAGCATGAACCTATAATCACTAGTTTCATGACGGACTAAAATTTAAAAATTCAAAAGGTTTAAATTTAGAGTACAATATAATACTCACACGAAAACCTTCCCCATGATTTTCAGTAAGAAAAAATACGATAAATAAGATCGAAAACGAGTTTACGCGACGTAAATAAAAGCACGCGTTGAATGAACGCACTGACGCCGTTTCCACGTCCGACACGCGCCACCGCCGACAGGTGACTGGGCGGCATGTACTATTGTGGTCCTGTGACGCTGTATTCTTTTTTTGATGACGTATACAGCATTCAGCTCGTTGTGGTAGCAGCCAGTAAAGACCACACCGATTTATATGAGTGATTTTTCTCGAGATAGTATCCAATAGAAATACGATTCCTATTAAGTAGAGCGATTTATTTTGGATTATTACATGAGATTTTTATGTGAATAAAGTAGTAAACTAGAAAGCAATAATCATCAGTGGTAACTGCCACTCATGGACGAATAGGTTAATAAATATGAAAATGATAGTAATATTTTTCGTATTAGGTTAGTTTAGTATATGTTGCTACAAAGTCAATTTTATTCAGCATCAGTCCTATTCGAAATTGATTACGAATCCTTAGGTGTTCCTGTGAACTGAAAATATAGTCTCTAGTATATAACATGGTATATATATCAAAGGATTAGCTCGCTGAAGTGGCAATGGGCTGGACATAATATCTGCCGAAGAACCGACAACCGGTGGAGTAGGCGTGTTCTAGAGTGGAGACCGTGACTCGGCAAATGTAGCGTAGGACGCCCTCTGGCCCGGTGGGATGACGATCTGCGAAAGGCTGCAGGCAGATGTTAGATGCGACAAGCCAAGGACAGGGCGCAATGGCGCTCATAGGGGGAGGCCTATATCCAACAGTGGACTGAAATAGGCTGATGATAATGATATTACATGTACAGGCAACCGAACCCCTTGTGCCAGTCTACAAACTGCCAAAAAAATAGAATTGTTCGGGATATTTGTTCTAGGTACCATTACATGAGCATCCCTATTGCTGTTTTAAAGCATTACAGATGTTGGTTTGACCAGAAATTCAAGATCTTCCATTAAATTTTGATTCTTCTTCTTCTTAATACCCAGTGAAATTCAGTGAAATCTTTCAATACTGATACTGAATAAAACAATATGTTCAAATACAAGCAGGTTTTTACCAGCTTTTTCGATTTTTATTGATCACCCTAATTATTGCAAACAATGGAATTATGAGACAGACTGGAAAGTCTAGAAGACTGTTTCCGTGAAGTTTCCATGAAAATCTAGCAATGACATTCCAGCAGCTACATTTTCTTATTTGCAATGTAGGCAGTTGTTTGTTCTCCCTTCAATATGCCTTAACTTTTTGCATCTACACAATTTTTAGAATCATTATCAATGACTCATTTTATATTTCAGAAACAGAGAAATTTTATGTAAATAAAAATTAGGAAACCATGTGGTAGTTAAAACGTTAATACTTTGGCACCCACTAAATAATGGCACACATACAGACAGCATGCCCACAAAAGGAATTCATTCATAAACTTTCAAAAGCAGTAATTAATATATCTGTTATGCCACATAGGCTTGGTTGCAACAGATAAGAAACATACAGTATAAGCAAATAATAGCAGAGTAGCATACAAAGAAAATAGATAAAAATTCAGATTTTAAATTTCTGTTGAAGTGTATCATAGTAAGCAGACAATTTATTGTCCAATATACTGTTATTTTTATGAGTTATTTACAGAACTTTATCTTGTAGCAATAATTATCCAGTCAAACTAAGCCATATATTCATCAAACCCTAATATTGATGACTTCACTGAATTTCTTAGTTACATTATACACATTTAAGAGAACAGAGTGTATCCCAAGTTCCAGGGAGGTTTCATTTCTTCATTTAAGTCATTGCTGGTTAATTTGCGGATAGGTCATGCTATTTGGTTTTAAACAATTTATCAAAGTGGATAGCATGTATATTAATCAAGTTGCTGTGTGAATAAATAAAATGAATAAATAGACTTTCCAAACTCATGGATTTATTATTTTAAGAACATCTATTTCAGGATTTTTTGATAAGTAAAATATAAGCTGGTACATGTGATAAGTATCTAGGTATATTGTGAAAATAAATACATGTTTGTCACTATGCATAAATAAACATTAGTTTTAAATATTGAAATGTATAGATAGATTCCTGATAAAATTATATTCAAAGGTGTTTTAAGTTCTTTTTGCTGATAAATGAAAATGATTTCGAATGCATGGATCTGCAATTTTTTTTTCATATATGTTTTAAGCATAAGCATTGAAAATATTGAAGTTAAAAATGTGAAAGCAGACATTTTCTATTGAATGTGAATAATGTTGGTAAAATATAATTTTGAAGCTCAAGAAAAATTTATTACATGTAATAATTATAAAAAAGTACATTTTATACAGGTGTGTTTATTTATATTTCTAATATACAGTTTGAACTTCAAAATGTGTTAAGATGCTACAGTCAGTTTTGCCCAACATTTTGTTTAACAAAATATGAATAAAATGATATTTAAATTAATAACAGTCATTGTATTGACTTATTGTTTATAAAAATACGGCTTTGTCAAGTGCTTTGTGACAAGTTTTGTGATGAGTATTTAAACAGTTCAACTTTTATACAAAAGTATTAAGGGTAACTGACTGCACATGTGTGTAAGTTTAATGGGGTTTATTTATGACACAAATAAATAAATATAATTAAATAACCTGGTGTGTGGACGGTTGTGGTTACGAGGTGTGTGTACCTTGGGGATCTCATCCCTATTCCTAATGCGATAACTAGTCTGGTCTTCCTCCTCCATGGCGCTTATAATACAAATAATATCAGGTTTACATATTGTTGTTCTAAAACATTTTTTATATTATTTTAATTCTAATAAGAACTCTATTGGGGCTTAGGTTCGTTATTTAAAATTTTAATGACGTTCAAAATATTTTAGTTAAAGATAGGATAGTTAAGTAAATATACGCAAATAAACAAACCTTTTTTACTAAATACAAAAGTTACAATACAGCCAATTTTAATGTATTAACAAACAACCCACAAGCGAGAAACGCAGCATGAAGCAGCAACATATCACCGCATAGTAATACCGTAATATTTTTAAAAATCAATATCTATGCGGTATTATTGATAATATAGCAACTTATCTCACATGTCATCTGCCCAGAACAACAATTATGGTTACTTACGACTATATCACTGATATATATCGTCGGTGATTTGCGGACGAAGTTTATTTATCCACTGATGATTTCACATTTCTAATTTTTTAATGCACTTTTCCCTTATTTACTGTTTAATTAAATAAACCAACTAAAAATTTGATAGATCCATATTTTCATGTTTCAAATTTAGCACACGCGCGTCGCGAATTTATATGGATGCGTTCAGTATAAGAAGCTGTCATTTTAATTTATCTTTCATAAGATAAAACCCTTAAAATATTATTTCATTATTAATTTTACTATACAAGGTAAGCACAGCATTAAAACCAGATCGGTTACAAAACGAAAACAATATTTAAATTTTACATTCTAGTATAAAATAATTATACTTGCAACATAGTTTTAAAAGAGCACTCAAAAGAAACATGTGCAATCTGAAGACCGGAAATTAAAAAGATGTGTTCAATTTTTTTTTTCTTATCGAATATACATATTGCATAGATATGTGATGTTTTAGATCGATACAGACACTTATTTTTCGTAAATTAAACGTCTTATAATGCTGTAAATAAATATAGCTTCAGGGGATTTCTCTGAAAATATATTATCACTGTTACATAAAGACTAATCGTACTGACAATCAAAAGGTTTGGAAAACAAATGTTTTAAAATGATCGAATCTTTATGAGTGGTATCAACCCTACACACTACTAATCAGCATTGATAGCCTAGTGGTTAAGAATTCGGCCTCTCACTTCGGGGGTGCTGGGTTCAAAGCCATGGCGCACACCTCTTTACAAAAGTGCGTTTTAAAATTAAATATCACCAGCTAATGGTGAATGTAAACATCGTGAGGTAACCTGCACACCTTAGAATTAATAAAAAAAAAATTCTAAGGTGTGCGAAGTCTGCCAACCCGCACTTGGTCAGCGTGGTAGGCTACGGCCCTAACCCTCTTAGTATGAGAGATCCATTTGCAACAGGTCAATGATAAGCGGATCGATTATTATTATACTACTAATACTACAGTATATTATAACTACTAAATGGAGATGCGTTAGATTACAAACATTTGGAATTTAATGTCAACTTGGTATTGACTGGACTAATAAAGTTATAGATGAAACATAATTTTATGTAACCATATCTGGAAACTTAGTTAAATAATTCGTATTGATCTCCATTGCGTGTCAAAAGGAGGGTTGTCTAATCATATAATTTATTACCGCCATAAACATAATATAGCGACGTTGTTTGAATTATTAAAATTGTAATACACGTCATACAGCTACTAAATCACACGAATATATTAAATATAAAACTTCAATCCTTGTTGTTAAATGTTTTATTACTTAATATAATTATAAAGCGTTACAAGGGAAAAATTAAGCATAGTAGCTAAGATTAGCTTTCTTCTTAGCTTGGACTTCTAATATGGCGTCCATGAAGTCTTCGTGAGTAACGGCGGTAGCGGAACGCCGGAGTGCGATCATACCAGCTTCTACGCATACAGCTTTACATTGGGCGCCGTTAAAGTCGTCCGTGGAACGGGATAACTCTTCAAAGTTTACATCTGGACTCACATTCATTTTTCTGGGAGAGATAAACATAAATTTAAGAAAAATAACATTTTTTCAATGGCAAATTGACTGCGTTAAACTAAAGTGAATAAAGGGTAATGCCAGACGGCCACTCAAATTCGCACCAAACCTTACAACATAGAACAATAATAGCCTTTTCCATTCTCAACAGATCATGAGTGGTGATATTTAAAATGTTGAATATTATGAGTATAAACAATTTTAACAATATTTCCTAGCACAGGGAAAAAGACAGCAAAGAAGTATTGTTAATATATTTGTGTATACAGTACCTTGAATGAATTTGCATAATTCTCGCTCTAGCCTCCTCATTGGGGTGAGGGAACTCAATCTTCCTGTCCAGACGCCCAGATCTGAGCAGAGCAGGATCCAGAATGTCTACTCGATTGGTGGCCGCTATTACCTGTAATATTTTTAAATCTAGCTGACCAGACTACACAGTATAACAAAGATGTTCGTATTTCATATAGACAATACCAATTCCTAGGTATATTTCATAGTCTAATTAATTTAAATAGTGCTAATGTAGCGTTCCTTTTATTCAATAACAGATTATAATAAGAGAGAATAATTGCCTGCCTTGTTGGTCGAGTGGTTGCAAGTGTGACTTCTGATCGAGAAATCCTGGGTTCAAACCTGGATTGGGTACTATTAGATTTTTCTAATTTAGAATTTCTAGTAATGGATTGGAGTCTAGCACTATGCCCGGTGTATGGCAATAGGCTCACCTATTGCATGGGACGTAAATGTAACTGGTGAAACATGGGAGTACTACATACAGTTATTTTATGATTTGTTGAATTTGATCTACATTTTCTTAGGATAAAAAAAATAGTCTTGTCTAGTCTTGCCAAAACATCCAACCATATAGGCTAATTGTTGGATGAGCTAAAGATCAAGCTCAGTGGTGAGCTCTTGAAGTGGCCTATGTGCAACAGTGAATGGAAGTAGGCTGATAATGATGATGATGTTAGGCTAATGACTCCCATGTGGGGACAATATTGGTTACAGAGATAAATGATCAATAATGTTATGTATGATTGAGAAGAAAATTTTGTATTGCACTAAAATTGAATGTTTCAATTTCAACAAAAATATCTTCAGTTCCCTGTGTTGTTACAACTACTTTTCACAACTCATCCCAAATACATATTTTGTCCATAATTACATATTCCACAAATTGTCAACAAGTTAAACACTTGTTGTATACCAAGGTTTCTGGAAAACACTGTCTCTAACTTTTTCTCGTTCTATCTTTCCACATTGTTTCATTTGCAAACAAGAGATTAGGTTTATGAATTGATTTTTATTACCTTTATATCAGCAGTAGAACTAAATCCATCTAATTGATTAAGCAGCTCCAACATGGTACGTTGAACTTCTCGGTCTCCAGCCTTCTCAGAATCAAAACGTTTGGTACCAATGGCATCCAGCTCATCAATGAAAATAATGGCAGGCGCTTTCTCTTTGGCGAGAGCGAATGCATCACGAACCAGCTTTGCACCATCACCTGTTAGTTAAATATTATGGTATCTCATAAAAGCAACTAAATGTAACACCACGCCTGTAATCCCCGAAGGGGTAGTCAAAGGAGTATAGTACGCCCCCATGTTTCACCAGTTACTTTTAAGTCCCGCAATGGAATAGGCGGTGAGCCTATTGCCATACACCGGGCACACATCCAGACTCTGAGTCACTACTAGAAATTCTCAATTAGAAAAATCCAATAGTACCCGACCTGGGATTTGAACCCAGGACCTCCCGATCTGCAGTCACACTTGCAACCAATCAACCGACGAGACAGTCTACTTATAAAAAGCATTACTTGTTAGATCACAATCTCAAAAAGATTTAAGAACAATGTTCTCATGCATGTGTTCATTGTCATATAATGGATGGTAATTCATTTTTGTCACTGCAGTGTTTTTACCTTCAATGATATGTGAAGAAGTTATTAGGGCATACATTCATTTTTGTACCATGCTATTGAGCAGAGGGAATACAAGGAGCCTGGTGTAAATGTTATCAAACTGTTGAAATGAGTATGAAGGGTACAATGCATCCAGAACATTGTAAATCTTTACATAAACAGGTTAGTTACTATGTGATACATTGCATTTGCTCATTGAATGAATCATGAATTTATGAATTCTTCCGACACTCATGCTACACCATATGTATCAGTAATTGTTTCACCAGACTAAATCCTTTTAATCAGGTTTCATTGGCTTTACATAGATACCACCCAGTCCTATAGCGTCCTATGAAAACATAACCAAATTTCTGTGGTTACACCATTTTTTAATATAAAAGATATGTTTAAACCCCATAATATCATAAAATAGGCTAGGAATGTTTTTATCCTCGTCAAACAAAAAATCATTTAGAAAGGTTTAAGACCAGGCAGTCAACTTACCAATGAACATCTGTACAAGTTGAGGGCCAGCCAGCTTCAAGAATGTGGATTTAGTTTGTGCAGCACAAGCCCTCGCCAGAAGAGTCTTGCCAGTCCCTGGAGGTCCATACAGAAGAACACCTTTTGGTGGATGGATGCCCAAGTTGACGAACTTCTCCTTGTGTGTCATAGGGAGAACTACAGCTTCAATAAGTTCCTGTAATGTGAATTTGAAAAATGTAAATCTTAATTTCTTACCTTGTATAGGTCAATAAGACAGATTGCTATTGCTTGATATTCGTCACTCCAAATTGAATTGCTTTTACAAACTGGATTGAAAATCATGAAATTTAAACATAAACACAAACATGTAGAGATATTGAAATGTACAATGTACATAATACTATAGAGTCAGATAAAAAAAAAATTATATAAATATTTTAATAGATGGTTTTAATATAATTCAATTACCTGGATTTGTTTGTCCAATCCACCAATGTCTGAATATTGTTCCGTCGGCCTCTCGTCCACCTCCATAGCCTTCACTCGCGCGTCGTACTCTGCGGGCAACGTCTCCAGAATCAAGTAGGAATCCTTGTTGACACCAACCAGATCACCCGGCTTCAATTTCTCCGCGTCCACAAGCCCAATCACTGGTAAGAAATATGTTTGACGTGTTGATGTTTTGATGACCGCGCATTTGCCCTTTCTCTGGGAGTCTAGGTCAACGACCGCACCGTCCTCTTCCTCCTCCTGAGGATCGACGTCTAGCAGCTCTATGACATTCGACACGAGATATGGTAGTGTTTTGTTCACTTTGATTTTCTCCGTGTTCTCCTTTATCTTCTCGTTCTGAGCCTGCAGTTCGTGCGATATTCTCATCACTTCGCTCTTCATGATCTTGATTTCGTTGTCCAGGAGTCTGGTACGACTGATAATCTCGTCAGTCGGCATACGCAGCACCTCCTCGCTAAGTGCCTCCTCTCCATCTTCCCAGATCGACTTGTCTTCTAATGTTGTGGCCATTTTATTGTTATATTTATTTGAATTCGAATACTCATGCAGAAATAAAACAAATCTGCAGTTTTCCAAAATGAATTGTCATGTCATTGACAATCACAGCTATATAATGTTGCCTGATGAGTGAGCTGTGAGAATATTAAATTTCAAAAAACAATTATGTGATGTAAGTTATTGCATGTGTTATGTACGTACGGTTTAATTATAAGTTTTTATGAGTCACTAATTTAAGCTTATGATATAAAAAAAATAAAAAAACAATCCACCCATTATAATTTCACTGTTGGAATATGGGTCTTCTCCCATATTGAGAGGGTTATGGCCAAGGTCATAGGCCATAGACTTCACACACCTTAGAATTTTTTTTTCTATTTCTATGTTTCCTCGCGATGTTTTCCGCTACCGATGGGTGCCATAGATTTGAACCCGACAACGCCGGAGTGAGAGGCTGAATTCTTAACCACTAGGCTATCACTGCTTATTATAGGCAAATTCAATTTTTTTCTGTAACGTATTCAAGAAGTAAATATTTATTTAGTGCGAATGTATTGTCTTTTCTAGTTTTTAAGCATTAATTTACGCAAACTTCCAAACAATGTTTAATGAGTCCCTTATAATACGTTGTACACGTAGTTGGAAACTGGAGAGGTTTTCCATTATTCATCGAATTATTGAATTATTATTATTGGAAACAATTCAATGCTGTCATTGCTGTCATGAATGACATTTGAGGAAGACAGTTGTCAGCCAACCCAAGTGGTTGTTTGAATTTGGCAAAAATTTACGAATTTCGAAATACTTCTTGCGACTGTAATATTGTTTCTTCTGTAGTACACAATTACGTTCTATCGATATAATAAAATGGCATTTTCTATGTTCCTACGTGCTCCAGGTATTTGCTTTTTTATAATAAAATAATTATTTTACATTACATAATAGTTGTTTTCTGCTAAAGAACTTCGTGAAAGATTACTTTCATCACATGTTGTAAGTCAATGATGATATTTACACAAAAAAAAATCTCAGCCAGTTATTCCATGTATAAATTATTATCAATGTAGTTATAATGTACGTTTGGAATGATAAATTTAGGAATATGAGCATTTTCAAACTGTATGTAATGAGAATTTTTAAACTATTAGTGCACGAAGAACATTACAAAGGTTCCACTGTTAGACAGGGGTCATCTTTTAGAATGAACAGAGTCCAAAACATTGTCTTTTTTTTAAACACTTCTAAAGCTTGAGCAATTAATTGCAAGTACATATACAAATTTCTTAGTTATTGGTAGAACACTGAGTCTGTTTGATTTATCTATGAAAGTAAATTGTAAGTATTTTTGATATTACAGTGTATTAATGGTCTACTTGTTGATGAAAACACTAATAGCACAATCATAAGGGATTACATGGGACAGTTATTGCTCAGTTTTATTCAAATTCTAGTAATGTTACAGATACTATTTTGGTCTGAAAATTATATGATCAAATGAATTATACACAATATACAGCAAATTATCATTTGAGCATAAGGTAATGCTCAATGAACATTAAAATTGTACTGAAATAAACTATTGTTTTTAGTATTTTTAAGTACCTCCCCGGCACAGTAGACTTATAAAAGCTGTTTTTTAATAATGCTAAACCCTTTAAATATTATACCATCTAAGTTATGTATAATACGTATGTTGGAATATAACATATGACATGTTATGACTGTGAGCCAGTTCTTTGGATGAGCAAGTGTCTTACTCAATAGTAACTTGTTTCATCAGGCCCAGTCTTGTACTTGAAGAGCTGAGTAATTGTATTTTCCAGCATGCACAAGCCGCCTATTCACCCAGCAGGTGATGCGATATGCCACTCAGCAGCCCCTTAATCCTGTTACTGTCCAGAGAGCTGTCACTAGCTTGATGTCTATTCAGAACAACTCAATGAAGACTGTGAACACACCCATTTTTAATGCTGTAAGTTTTGCAACAAACTTGTTAATGTTGGTAACCCTGCACATGAAAAAATAATACATTCTGTGATATATTGTATATATTGTACTGTACTGTACTGTCATATACTGTCATATACTGTCATATATTGTAGAATATTCGAATGTATTTTTTAAAAGTTCTCAAAGCATTTGGAGTATTTTAAAAAAAATTGTACGCTTGTAATCCTGAGTGTGACTGATTAATCTGGTGACATTGAGTGGTGGTAATTAGTTTTAGGCAGCCCATTGGGTATATATATACACTATATACGAGTATATGGCATGTTAAGTTGAAAAAAAAATCAAAACGCCAATTGACTGGCCAGTGTTACAATCTCCTATTAAAGTAACATAATAATTACAAAAATGACACAGGTTACGGAAGCAGCATTATGTTTTTAAAAAACTGAAATATATCATTTTTAGGTAAAAACCTTTCGGACTTCAGCTGTGAGGATGGCAGAAGAGGAGAAGGCTCACGACCATGCGAGACTGTGGGTGATTGAGAAAGTGACTTCGGCAGCGCTTGTGCCCCTCATCCCAATTGCCTTGATTATGCCCAACAAGCTGTTTGATTCATTGCTCGCTATTCTGATCACAGCTCATAGTTTCTGGTGAGTTGATTTGCAATAGTCACACATATTGGTTTGTTTATTTCTCTGTTGCAAACTTAAAACATTCCATATTGTATTAAATTTAATTCTAGTTACATGAGTAGGTACACATTATATTTTATATGTATGCCTATAGTCTACTGTGTTGCAGGAGTTTATATTATGATTCCCTGTTGACAACAGGCACATTATTATCCAGAACTTTAGTTTGAACACAAAAGGAATATATTTGAAAATATATATAGTAATGTTTTACGATGCAAAAAAATTGGTCTTATTATTAATCTTGGAATTTAGCCACCTTCTGTTGATATACGTGTATCTTTAGTCGGTGGGACGGCCCTTCAATTCCCTATCCAGTTCGACCTATATATTCAATCTTCATAATTTTTTTCTATACCCTATCCTTAACATATCCTTTTCTGTCATAAGTTCACAATTACCCTCCACCCTCCAGGGGCCTAGAAGCGTGTGTAGTGGAGTATGTACGTGTGATCCTCGTGGGCCCTACGATTCCCAAAATAGCAATGGGGATTGTATACGTCCTGACGGTGCTGATGCTTGGCGGGTTGTTCTACCTTATCCATAACGACATCGGCTTGTGCCGTGCCTTCTGGCGTATCTGGCGGAATATGCGCAAGCCCAGGCCAGCGCCTGTTAAACCTGCAACAAAGGTGGAATGATGATCCTATCATATTTACACATGTAGCTGATGAATTTCTATTTCTCATAGGTTGTGGAAGACAAAGGGTAATCAAAGTAGTTCATTGAAATTGAACTTTAATCGGTTACTGCTTCTTATACTGCCAAGTAAAAATATGATCGTCAAAGGCTGTGGCGCTTTGATGTTTGATATTCCTGAAAAAATAAGAGACCAGCTCTTAACACTGCAGATTTTTAATTATCCGAAGTGGGTGCGACAACAGATTACCCTCATCAGACGTGTTGTAGTTGTAGTGTTGTAGTGTACTAATATTTTTTGCTTTAGATGACGTAATAATAGACGATTTTTGAAAACTTCACCATTTCATAGTAGGTATTTTATGATGTACTCTAATAACATCAGAATAACGTCCTACAAGTATGCATTTGTATTTTGATCTCTTATCTCATGCGTTTCAAGGTATCGGGAGTGGTCTGAGCCTACTGTCATAGTATGATGTATGTAGATTTAAAACTATTTGATAGTCAAATTTTGTTCTCAGGGGCCTGGAGGCGATCGCTGTTGATTACGTGCGAGCGAGCATATTCGGCCCCATCATCCCCAAAATTGCAATCGCGCTTGTATATCTTCTGTCGATAGCAACCCTCGGCGGGCTCTTCTACATCATCACCCACGACATCGGCATCGCCAATGCCATCAGACGGTTCTGGTCTATTAACTCCGAAAGAAAGGCGTGAGTTGTTATTCGTACATAATTAGTACCGGTTAATTTTTTATGAGCTGTCCTATCATCATGTTGGTTTTGACTATAATTAAATAATTACCATAATTTTAAATCATAAATTTCCGTTTAAACTGCGTTTAAATGAAAATTTCTGTTCAAAGTGTTTGTAGGAAAAAATATTACCAGTTGTATGTTGTTTCTTGTGTTTCATAAATTGATAACAAAATGTTCACGGTGAGAGTGAGCCTTGAATAAACTTATTATCTATGTGCAGAAAAAATAAGTGTACTAAAATTTATAGTTGTTACTGAAATCCTTTTTAATCAGCAATGGTTTAAAAAAGCAAGTCCAGCCATTTCTTATTTAGATGTGAAATAATATGAGATTTATGTACCTACATGTGTATACATCATTAATTATAATCTCTCGTATGTTCCGTAAAAGACTAATTTATAGTAGGTATTACAGTAGTCACAAATGTAATAAACACCTACAAATTAAAATATAATAACAATAAAGCTTATGGACCATAACTCCATTTATGTAAGAATAAAAATAATATTTTGTTATTAAATAAACAACTATAATCATATTAATATACATTTTCGTTCCTAATTCATACAATAAACGACTTAATTCACGGAACTCTTTATATAATATTTTGAAACTTGATAAATTAACATACATATGTTATTGAATTAATGAAATAATTGCATTTCATAATTTTGTTATATTATAGCTATGCTAGAATATGCTACAGTTAATGTGACAGCTTCATAACATTAGTAATTTTATATTCAATCTAATCTAATTGTTTTCCTGATCTTACTATTTTTTATTTCGAGTTCATAAGAAATTAACCTTTACTATAAATAGTGTTTTGTTTATTGGGGCAACAAGTAGAAAAATGAAGCAAGATTTTAAACTTTTTAGTACAATAAATAGACATTTAACAAAATGAAGTACAATAATCAATATTGTATTATTATGATGTTACCATTCTGACTTTCAATAGCAATGTGATAAAATATTCAATTCTTTTTTTATATGGATGTGGCTAGCTTTGGAGCAGGAAGAGAGATTTTTTAAGAATATTGTTATATGCAATGGTTCTATATTTGGTTAGTGGTTTAATCACCATACTGGTTGTCTATGGCTGACAACAGACTGACAGCCGGAAGTATTTATTTTGACTATTTTAAATAATTGTCATCATTCAATAACTTAGTGAAAGCAATGATCATGATGACTATAATTTTACAGCAGTATTAAAATTAATTGAAAAAACGTTTTTTTATTCTGAAATATCTAACATAAAAATTTAGAATAAATAATGTTCTCGTTTTGTTTGAATAAAATAATTGAAAGTTGAATATGGTCTGGCTACGTCCATAGAATAAGAATAGGTTTTTTTTTATTAAACAGAAAACAATATTACATTTTGGTGAGTCTTTTATCAAACTAATACGAGTACTTAATGCGAAGCACAATTAGTTAATCGAAATTGTTTAAAACGTTTCGTTTATTTTATAATTAGTCTAATTGGTTTTACACCGTGTCTCTAAATAGTTTTATTATTTCAAATAATTCACTTGTGATAACTGATACTCAGCCACATCAAATGTCACATTGACACTCAAAAGGATAGGGATTTAGTTTTTATCGATTAATAGTTTTAACCGGTTTTCAAATATGTTGGAATTACACATCACTACTTTCTTGCTCTTGGACGAAATTATGCGTTGAAGTGAATTATTTGCAAATATAAACTGTAACTTATTGTTTTGGTTGTATTACGTAAGTATTAATCATGTCTTGTGATGATATAAAATTTAATTCTCTATTAATTTACATAAATTGTTTAGTTCTGTTGAAGTATTTTCAATTGTTTTTCAATGTTATTTTGCACTCGTAAATATTGTTATCAGTAAACGAATATGTCGTGAGAGTAGCTCGCGGGCCATTGTGCATTATTTATTAAAATATAGCAATGAATGTTATGCTTTTAATATTGTGTTTTATTGTACTTGTCTGCATTGTTCAAGATTATATTATATGAGATTGGGAGATTATGGTAAACTATGGACACCGATGAGGATTGTGGCATTTGGAATCAAGATATTAAAAAAATTACCGCAAGTAATCGATTTTGTCTAGGGATGACTACATCCAGAAATAGCTTAAATCTACATACATATCGTATGCTGTCTAGAACCGTGCTATTGCTACCGGCTCATCAGATTTATCATATAACAAGCATACTACTATTCTCCTTCGATATAGTTTTTTCTATTGTTAATATGCGATTAAGAATTCTTAATTTGTTTGTAATTGCGTTTATGACGTAAAACTAAAGACCACAAAAAAGCTACAGCTGGAGGTTATTAAATGTTTCGTGAGTTTTATACACATGATTATAAATGTACCGGCTTAACTCACGTACGTTTTTCGGGGTGAATCGACTAGTTTCGGACCTGTACGGGGTCCTTCCTCATGAGCTCCCGGCGCTTGCATCAAGTTGGCGGCGGAGACTGCAGTCTCCACCGCAGCACAGGTCCGAAACTAGTCGGGCCACCCCGAAAAACGCACGTGAGTTAAGCCGGTACATTTATCATCAGCTGGAGGTTAGTCGCGTCTTTAGGAAGTTTTTTGTAGACTTTCGAGACTTCGTATATGTAAACGTAATGACGGTTTCTATTTGGATTACCATTCGCCTAAGATTAACTGACAGCTGTTTAAAAAGTCTCATATATATACTAAGACTGTAATAGGAATTCGTAAGATAGTTCCCCGCATTATTATTGCAGTCTCTCATAAAATATTTTCGACAGACGAACATATGATAGCTTATTCACTTTTTTGAGTAACAATGCTTTGAGGTCATTATAAACAAAAAATGTTGTGTCTTTTTAATTTAAAATTCGATTTGCCTATATCTAGTGATATGAAATTAGGCACATCAAGAATTTTTGCATGCATGACTCCTGTTAATAATGTACTCGATTTAACGGAACTTAAATATAATATAATACAAGAAATTTACTCAAATTTATTGGCTTAAAAGAAGAAATGAAATAACTTATGACATAAAAGTATAATTTATTCAATAACATTTCAACCATTACGTCTGAAAATAAAATGTAACAAGTCATTTATTATATAAAAATAAATATAGTAATAACAACCATTTATCAAACATTTTCTAGTCCCTGTTTGGTTATAACGTATTTCTTAAAATTAATTTGATTCTATTACCGTTTAATATACATCAATATAAAAATATATTGTATTTTAGAATTATAAGATCAGCATGATGAATGTATGATGTTATTCGTATATCATGTATAGTTAGTCGTCCATTCATAGAATTTGGCACAAATCATTGAATAGTCTGGACACACAATAAAAAAATTCTGACCCGACATTCAATTCTAGTGCATTTAGTAACTTGCAGATTTACTATTCACATTCTAAGCAATATCACGCCTGTAATCCCTGAAGGGGTAGATAGAGGACTGTACTGCACTCCCTCGTTTCACCAGTTACGTTTGGGTGCCATGGCATAGGCGGTGCGTCTATTTCCATACACCGAATACAATTCCAGACTCCGAGTCACAACTAGAAATTCTAAATTATAAAAATCGAACAGTACCCGACCCGGGATTTCAACCTAGGACCTCTCGATCGCCAGTCGCGCTTGCAACCACTCGACCAACGAGGCGGTCGCTAGGCAGTATTCACATTCTACATTTGTTTAATTATTCTTAGTGGACATTAACGTGTAGTTACTATCTCATAAATCATAAGACTGGGCAACAATAAAAAACTGCATATATTTTACGATGTGTTTGGTAACGTATTAATTTTACTGTAGGATTTTTTCTCCGTCACTTAAATCGTGTGAAAATCTTTGAAACTGTGTATTGAAAGTTCTATTAGGTTGTACATAGATACAGTATTTTCCTTTCATACATATCAGGCTGACGTTAAATTAGTTTACTGAAATACTGAATCGACTAGAAATAGCCATGCGGAATCGCACCGTCTGCAAAATTCCCAGAGAAAACACCATTACATCTTTATACAATTGGATTTTAATTGTGCATTAAAAAATTTTAGCGTGTTTACTGAGGTAACAAGGTTTTTAGTATTAAAGGACATTAGTGCTGGTGCTTTTTTAAGGTAGGTAATACCAAAACAGCTGAACGTTACAATAAAACATAAACATTTTAAATGTTTATTGTTTATATCTCAAACGCTGACCGGTGAAGGAAGGTTAATAAACATCAGGTTTCGTTTGGATTTTACATCTGTTATAAATCGAGTTTCAAAACATTATTTCATGCTTTGCTTTGCATTTCATGCTTTGAAAAAATTGAGTTTGCAAAAAATATTTTTTTTTTTTTTCAATTCAAGCAAGCAACAAACAAGCTTCCCAGTTTTTGTAATATAAAAGAATTAAGATTTAAATGTTCAAAACTTATTGTTCCATTCAAGACTCGTTTATTACTTTATTAAAAAACGATTGTCAAACATTTACATAATATATGAAAAAATCAATACGTTTTGGCAAAAATTAACATTGTATCAATTTTACCGTCACCCGCAATCCATTAAAAAAGGTGTTGACAAGGGGCCCCTCGATTCAGGGTTCCTCATCACTAACTCAATAATTTTACTAATACAATTGACTAAATATTTTTAACTATCTATCATTATGTACACGTAATGATTACTTATTAACATGTCGCCGGTGGAATATGTCTAGCGCTTGCCACTGTTTCGTGTGAAGGAGTATGTGAGGTCGGCGTGCGCGCATATACTCCACGGCTTCTTCTGGAGACCAGCCGTTTTTCTGGAAAAATGTTTTATGATTGTCTTACAAGCACTTCAATACAAATCCTTAGGAACCTTTGAAATTATCCCAGGATGGTTATTTGTGCCAACACACAATTTCATCTTACATGCCTTTTACTTGGCACCCTTATTTTCAATCACATTATTTAGGGGCCCCATTGACATGAATGAAGTTTAATCTATCACTGTGTTGATGTACCATTTTCTTATCATTTAACCGGTATAATAGAATGTGTGTAAGCACATAAGTTGGCGTGTGTAACTTGCCATCATCAGGTAGCAGCCGACGAGTGTGGCGCTCCGCGTGCGGCCAGCCTTACAATGTACATAAACTGTGCCGCTGTTGATTTGCCGCTCATCCGTCGGCACGTTGGGGAGCTTGTTGGTCGAGGGGAGAAATCTGAAGGAAAATAGGGAATGAATTGACTAAATTTTAACAAGTTGAACGGAAATATGTCACCAGTGTAACCAAAAAGGTTCAAGGTTTACGGTGAATTTGGATTAGGTTGAGAACCTTTGTGCAGATCACCAGATGTGCCATGGTTGTTACTAAAGACTACCAATGTTATAGATAGAAGCCTGAATGTAATAGATCCATGGTTATAATATCAAAGCTCCAATCTCCACCAGGCATTCATTTTAGGAATGTTAGGAATTCATGTATTATGGTCAAAATAAGAACGGTTCAGTTTAAAAGAGGGATGGGATTATCCAGGATAGTTTCATGAAAGTTCTGAGCCTCCGTAAAAAAAATTGGATTCCCAAATGCATAAATAAATAATCGACCCATTATAATTCTACTGTTAGAATATGGGTCTCCTCTCATATTGAGAGGGCTAACGCCATAGTCTGCCACGCTGGCCAAGTGCGGGTTGGTAGACTTCACCCACCTTAGAATTTTTTTTTTAATTCTATGGTGTGCGTG